>QVNV01027799.1:0-11165 GCA_014825455.1 Pseudomyrmex pallidus
ATACACATCGACAACCGTGTTCTGCTCATTACGACCATTTTTCGACATTTTTTAAATTACTGAGCAAACTATTGAGTTTTTCAACTTTATCCTTCTTTTTCTTTTTGTCCAGCAAACTTATTCTTATATTTTTCTTTTTTATATTTTTCTTTTATAATTCTATAATTCTAAGATTTTTGTAACAGTGCTGAGAGTATGATCTACATTAAAAAGATCGAAACGTTCACTTAATTACACTGCCTTTTATTTTTATACTCGATGTCCACCGGGACTATAGGCTCTTTGGTTTTTTGTTTATTGTATTTGTTTCTATCAAGCCGTCAAAAATTATTATTAATTTTTGAGAAAAAGAAAAATCGTGATGACAGTATAGGTTAGGTTAGGTTATCATATGCTATCATTATAAATACAAAAAAGGAACGCTCTTTAACAGAGCGTTATATACCCATTTTCAAAAGCACTAAATAGTTGTTTATATTTATTTGCTTCTGTAGAAGAATTTTTCATGTAATGGAATAAATAAACTTAGAAATTAGAAAAATTTAAGTTTTTAAAACGTTTACAGGTTTCTAATCCTAGTTTACAGGCCGGGCTCCAGTATGTACCTTCTTAACTTTGAACAATTTGTAGTACGCGAAAGTTTACATTTCGTATACACTTTACACAGTAATGGAATAGATATGATTCGCAAGAGAGAGAAGAGAATAATAATTTTCCATTCTTCATCCATTTTGCGCCCCTCGGTTGTTTACCTGCGAGGTTTTTTTCACAATATTTTGTCAGGTCTGTATGCGGAAGTACTTTCGCGTCGTTGGTGCACGTTCTTTAGATACGGCATATATGTATATTCTCCATCTCTTCTCTCGTCACCCCTCATTCGATAAATCTCACAACATAGAACATTCATCGAACACAAAAAAAGATCTTTCAACAGCATCGATTGCTCGACATGATTCAAAACTCGTCATCAAAAGTAATCACTTAAATTCTCCTCTTATGTGTTTATATTTATCTTTTAGCAGTGTAAATTACTAATAATTCAATTCGTGAATTCATATAGGATACTTGATTTGCATCACGTATATGAAAAATATCTATTTTTCCTCTTTATCTAATTTAAAAATTATATTGCAAAAAAACTGCGAAATACCGCACGAACATCCAGCGTTTTGGTTCACATTTACCGGTTAAATTTCTTTGTTAGTTAGTAAAAAAAACTACATTAGCCTTAATTTTAATATATAGTATATATATAAAGCAAGATTTTATTATTTTTATTGTAGTCAAATTTTTTTGAATTAATTATTCAATACATATGTGTGTGTCTGTGTATGAATAGCCAGAAATCACTACCATCACGTGTTTCATTTCATCTGCAACGCAACATAAAGTGCGAATAGAAGAAAGAAGAAAAAAAACCGATATTTTTGATATCATGCCGAAAGAAGGAGCCTTTCCTGTCGATCGGCCGCTTCGCTAATTCGACAATCGCCCTAGATCCTGCCTTGATTCCCTGTTTGGCTTTTTTTTTTTCTGTTTCTCTTCTCTGATCGGCCTTCGTCCCTACACCTTCTCGCTCGCTCGCACAGACCTCTGTCTTTCCTCCACGGCGACGACAGGCGGCTGACAGAGTGGAGTGCCTGGGACTCTATCTCTGTATATGTATGTCTAGCCGTATACGGGGGAATGTGATCGTGTGTGCATGCCTCTTTCTCGTGGCACGTACGGCACGTACATGCGTGACACCCAGTATACGCATAGAAGAGAGGCATTCTTCCACTTTTTTTTTTTTTTTTATCGGGAACAAGCGTGCGTGTGATGGTGTGGTTTCGACATGAGTTCACGGCTGCAGGCACGCGCTGCGCACGCCCGGCGCGCGAGCAGGTGAGATGAAAGAGCGAGCAAGAGGGTTGCAGCACGCGCGCGCGTGCAATGTTGTCTATTTCTCTCCGCACACCCCTTTTGCAAGAGAGAGAAAGATAGATAGATAGATAGATGGAAAGAAAGAGAAAATGATCCCCGCGGGGGTAACCGTATCGCCGCGAAGGGCATGTTTCCGCGGAGCGGGCTCCATTTGTGAAGAAAATAGCGGAAAAAAGCGGGACGAGACTTTCTTGCTAAGCGTCGCGTGTGTAGCATTATCATAATCAGAAGACGGCATAATTTTGCTTACTTTGAAGAGAACTGATTTTCTGATTCTATAATTCTATGTCTGTTTATGTAAGCATTTTGTATTTAAAAAAAGTGTAATTTAAATTAAGTTTCTTTATTGAAATAAAAAATATATACGATGATACACATATAAGGCTTTATATATGATATATGTATAAAGCAAAATTGTGTGTGTGTGTGATATTCCATCATATAATCAATATTTTAGACATGCTAATATTCAGAATTTTTATATTGATCTTCTAAAACAACTCCGGCGCTTTTTAAAAAGAAATGAGGCGTTGCGTTATTCTATGCATTTATGCATTTCTTAATATTTTATATGTGTGATTCTTATCGCACAACCTCGAAGAGATTCTCCAGACGACAATTAGTATCGACCGCTTTCGACAGTTATAGTAAACTTTTGCAAGAAGCTTGTTGTCGTATACGTGCGAAATTGTCACAATATATCATTACAAAAGCCATAGTTCTGCAAATGAATATTGTATAACATCGCACATTTGTATGTTCATTGATGCATTATAAACAAAGAAAAACTATTCAAGAATCGTATAATATAAACGACGTAAACATTAGACGATGTTAATTATTGCAACGTCGGAAACGGTAACAAATAGAGAAAGAACCGATTGTCGATTTCCAAATTTTTTTAGTTTTGTAAGTTGGAGACAGAGAAAGTATGCGAGTCTCAGAGATATGTCTGTATCTACTGGTCTACTATCTATATTCTCGAAAAGAGATACGTTGATCGATCCCATTGTGTAAACTATTTGCATTTCTTATTTCTCATTTTGCTTTTTTTTTTTTTTTTTTCTGAGTCTCGCATACTATCTCCCTCTTTCTATCTCTCGCAGAAAAAGCTCCACGCGAAGCTAATTCCTACCTTTAAAGGATCACGGTCGCAGGTTCATCCTGTCTTTCGGACATTCCTCTCTTTTCTGTATACTTGCGCTTGCCTCTTTCCTACACGTGGCAACGCATGTCCCTTTCTGACTCTACCTCCCGTTTTCTCACTCGCTTCTTCACAGGACTCATACTTTCACGCGCTCTCATCTGCCGCCGTCTATCTTTTCCTCCTACTCTCTTCTATCTGTTTCCTTCCGACCTTCGTACTCCATCTTCCCACTCCTGCACCTCGTTTTCTAACCCCTCGCAACGACGAAGCGACTCGCGCACCCTGGATTGCGATTCGAGAGGGTAGAGCATTCGTGATGCTTTGGTGGGGAAATGGAGAACCGCTCGGTAGTGGGGCGAACATGAAGCGGCGTGCAAGGGTGGGAGATATTTCACTACTAGGAGCGCAACTTCGGTTGTCACTTAGTATTGGGTTAGGTCAGCCCAAAGCAACATCGTTGGTATTATCGGTCAGTTGCTTTTGTAATCAGAGCTCAGACTTTGTTTATAGGATAAAGCAAATATATAAAAACTAAATACGCTCTGCATGTTACACTTTGTCGCTCGGCATCGTGCGTTTTATCCTACATTAGTTGTGTCCCGCGAGTGTGTTTTCAAATCGTAAAAAAAAAAAAAAAAAAAAAAAAAAAAAAAAAAAAAAACGTCGTGAAGACACGAAAGGAGAAACGAGAAAACACAATCAAGGACAGTGATCGTCTTTAGTTTTAACCGCGCCATTGGTGTGTCGCAGTCTCATTCTGTCATTACGAGTGTTCACGTGCCGGGAACGAGTTCGATGGAACATCCAAGGGAGAAGGGACCGTAGTATGGCACCATCTTATTGCAACAGATTGTCAATACATCCCATGCATACGCACGCAGGTAATTATATATGACGATTCGCATGATAAGCGCTACGGATGGAGCATCGAGAGGATCAAGAGAAAAAACTGTTTCCAAACCGCGTACGTGTTTTTATTTTCACAGAACTTCTGACTTGATCGTTTGTTTACGTCATTGTTTTGTGTGTTTCGTAAATATAATTTTTCTAATATGACATGTTGTTTTAAATACATTGTAGTTCAATGTCCGTTTTTAAATTCTCTCAACGTGTGTGTGTATTATTTTATGACAACAACATTTGATTCAAATTCCAAACGCACATCTTTTTTGCACCGCCGGTACGTTGCTCCTTCTAGGCGCTTCAACAATCATGTCTCCGAAACATCTGTTTGAGGTCGCAAATAATTTTTGTGTGAAAATTGGTTTTAAATAAAATTGTACAAGTGACATTCGCGCGCAGACACACACACACACACACACACAAATTACACGAGAAAATTCTGTCATAGCCGTAACACACGTTGTTTTCGTTTTTTTGTTGCCCGCATTTAATCCAAATGTGTCGTGATTTTCGTGTAAAAAAAAAACTAAATGTAAGGTGGCACTACGATACACGTTGAGAAGAACCACGGAGAAAAACGCTGCCGAGTTAAGTTTTATAACAATTTGTGTAAGAGTCACACGCGAATTCTGGCATGTCGCCAGGATCCACAAACCGCCTACAGCGACACAACACAAAGATACGTACTGACATATTGTAAACATCCACACAAGTTCCTGGCAGAATAGCACGAACTCGCTACTACTCGCTAGAAGATGACGCAAAGAGTCGTCGAACTGATGAGATCCATCGAGATTTCGCGAGCGTCGCGACGCGAGATGCACACGTCTAAAAATAATCATCGCGATATTCCTTCGGAATGTCCGACGCGCCTTTCTTGTAACAAGTCTCTCTTCTTCGCATTTCTCTGTATTCGCTCTTTTCAAATCGCAAAGGATATCCTTTTTTTTGTAAAACGTGCGGGTTTGAATTATCCTGCAGAGATAACTTGATTTATAAAAACTAACTAAAATGACGTTACGGCGTTTCTGAAACAATATTTTATTTTGAGAAATGGACTACATTTATACTATGGAAACCTTTACCGAAGAACCGAACAATTTATGGAAGTATCTTTTCTTTGAGAAAGTGCCGTTATGCACAAAGACTTTTAAACATCTGTTCAAGCAGGTAATTTTTTTCGACACATATACTTTCTCGTTCTGCCGAAACTTGTGTAACTTTATTATTTCACAAGTCTGCATTCAAATCAGGAAAGGACCTTTAAAACGTCTCTCCATCTGTAATAAAACTTATTGCTAAGTTCTTCACACACATAATTTGTGATGGATTTTTTCCTTTCGGATCATAAAATCCGTAAAATTTGTTTGCAAAAATGCAAGTATATAGATTATTTTAGAAATGGTCTAATCTCTAAAATAAGGTTTCTGAGAGTAAAACCTCGAAGCAAAACTACAAGGGTTGCGACCAATTAGGAGGTAGACATAGGCGGGGGCGGGGACTCTTCGCGTCGCGTTGCCAAGAAACGGCGATAAGCTGTAAGGATCTCGGTCGCTGTTAAGGGAATTTTAGGGTGGTGGAAAGAAAAGGGAAAAATCTCGAAAGGAAGAGACGCTTGTATTGTACGCGTCTTTATTGATTTAACGAGACGCTGTCTTTCTTCATAATCTATTAATTAGCCGCAACCATTAAAAACCAATTTAAATGCTTCGAATATAATGTGTTTCGATTATCTCTCGCTGCGTTCTTTTGCTCATCAAAGTATATTTAGTTTATGAGCGAGGAAAAATATATGTGCAATTGGTTAAATAGTTTTTAATCACGCGCGGAAAAATTTTTAAAATATTAGCTAACAAAGAGAAAGATACGCGTGACACGTCAGTGTTGATATGTGTAAGAGGAATCTTTAAAAACCGAGCTTTTTCGTGCGATGTGTGCAATGCGTAAGGAATTTTAAGAAAAAAACGTTTATTCGAGAACAAAATGACGTCTACGTAAAAGATAAAATGTAATAATCTTGAGGACATCAACGTAATGTTCTAGTTGTGTATTTTTCTAGTTTGTGTATTTTTACATAAGTAATTTTACATATTTCTACATAAATTATTGTTAGTTCAAAAAGTAAAGATACACTACTTTATCTTTTAGATAGTAAAAGATAAAGATTAGCAAAAGATTAGATTGTATTGAAGCAGTTTGTATAAACTGAGAGATAGAGTAATGTATACATATTCACTTATCGAATCTATCTTGAAGTCTCTATATAAAAGTAAAATGTAACATGTTTTTTTTACTAGATGCTTCCGTTGACGCAATATCAATAATGTTTCGATAAAATGAGACTGTTGCATGTTGATAAAATTCTGCCCTAAAATCCGTTGGCTGCAACCGAAGAGGCGGTACGTTAGACGCGTTTGGTACTCGCCGTGGAGAGTCTTATGAATGAATTCCCGCGTAGTGTGAGTGAATGGAGGAGAATCCAGTAACCTCACGTGTGCGAGCGATATGTGTGGGAGGGCACATCGAAAGTAGTAGAGAGGGAAAGAATGGAAAAAGAGAGAGAGAGAGAGAGAAAGAGGGAGAGAACGCATATAAAAAAGAAGAGGCACGAAAGATCTTGAAAGTTACAGATCTTACGTACTCGTAGGATGTTTCAGTGTCTAGCCGACACCGGTCGAATTATCTGTGCTATAACAAAATTTTGTAAAATAATTTATTTGTCTTTTGATGATTTACTTCGCCATTCGCGTTTGTGTTCTGTGTGTTTCGGGATATAGATGATCAAATTTGTCTTCACTATGATTTCTTCTTACATTGTGTGAGTTTAATTCTAAATGTTTCTGCGATATTCGTTACAGCTATATCGAATTGACGTGAAAAATCATACAGATGTTTTTTATAGTTTATATTTAAATAAGTTGTTAGGTTTTTTTTATAACGCCACCGGCTGTATTCGGAAGCATAAACTGATAAAATTTGTCAAAACTTTTATTTTTACTTACCTATATTGTATTGAAAACAATTTATGTGTTATAATTAATAAATATACGTGTGCCGCGCGCTTTTCAACAAAAATAAGCTTAATTAATTAATCAAGATAGGTTTTACAGTAGTTAATTAAGATTTATATATTGACATTTTTAAAAAATATGAACATGAAATTTTCCTGTGGATTTGATCTTCAATTTATGCTTTCAAATAATAACAACGGGATGTATAAAAATTAGTTGATTTTAATAATGAATAATGCAATCACAAAAATTTACACTCTTTCTCTCACCTTTGATACGAGTATCCTGGTGTTTAAAGTGTCAGATGTAAAGTTCTGTATATAAAATTAAATTTTGTTATTTTGCTAAATAATCTTATTTTATTTTTTTTTTTTTTTGAGCTCAGAACATCAGCTGCACCCTCACGTGATGCAAGAAGCAACTACGACTGAACAACAAGCGCTGCGCAATGACACATCGCAGGCAATGTTTCCCAGGATAGATCCTGGCAGAATGGGTCTGTCTTGGCATCATTTGTTTGCGGCACGTGAATTAACGTTGTTAGCCGCTGGATTACCGCCAACATTACAGGCGACATTTGCAGCAACTCCGTCGCTCTACGGTCAGAACATTTCTCCCAATCTCCTCGCAGGGTGGGCGTCCGCTGCCTCATCTTCGCCTCCCTCGCCTCTTCGACCCCCGTCGACGATGTCGCCGCCTCTCAACACAAGATCTTCGTCAAGACGTGCAAACTCTACAGCCAGCAGTAACAACAACAATAATAACACTGCCATCAGCAACAATAACAAGAACAACAATAACAATAACAACGCCAATTCTACAAAAAGAAGAAGAGTGACACAGAACGCGGAAAGCGCGCAATCCCCGCCATTAGAAAATGCGGCTAGTCCAAATCCGAGTCCGGAAGGTGCCGCTGCGGGAAGAGCTGACGGCAGACAGAAAAGTTTCGACTGCAAAGTATGCGGCAGATCGTTCGGATATAAGCACGTGCTACAAAATCATGAACGCACGCATACTGGTGAGAAACCCTTTCAGTGTCCGGAGTGTCAGAAAAAGTAAGTGTTCTTTATTCTGTTAAAATTCGCGCAATTTACAGCATATCTCTTTTAGTTTTCTCACACGTGCAAACAGAGAGAAAAATTTTTTTGAACGATCATTGTGTCGTATCTAATCGATTTAGAAAGAAAGGAAAAAAAATTTGAAAACATTTTTACAGAATTAAGTGGCGAATTTTTGTGTTCTTGTATTACCAGCTCCTTAATTCTGCAGATTTACCCGGGATCATCATTTGAAAACGCACATGCGACTTCACACGGGCGAGAAACCGTATCACTGCACCTACTGCGATCGGCAATTCGTGCAAGTGGCAAATCTTCGTAGACACACGCGTGTACACACCGGCGAGCGCCCATACGTATGCTCAACATGTTCATCCAAGTTCAGCGACTCGAATCAGCTGAACGCGCACATGTTGATACACAGCGGAGAGAAACCGTACGAATGTGATCAGTGTCAAGCGCGGTTCCGTAGGCGCCATCACATGCTACATCACAAATGCGACGGTGTTAACAGAAATGATACGCAGGAACTGCACGCCGTATCGTCGTCGTGTAAAGAAGATGACGTAGAGGAGGAAGAGGAAGAAGATCATATCACTGACAAAGAAGTCGACGAATTGCAGCAAGTCGCGTCGGTTCATGCAAATTCCAGGCAAATTCTCGCTCCGGTCATGCAACTGGTTCACCCTATAACCTCGTTCACCGCGATACCCGAGCAAACGGAACCCGAAGATCTGTCTATGTCCACCGGTATGCGATCATCGTCCTCGTTGTCGACGGCCAGATCGGATTCTTGCAACAGCAGTAACAGCAGCAGGGCGATCTCTCCAAAAGACGGCACCTTAATCGAGAAAATAGATTCACCCGAGCCATCCACCTCTCATAATGCCAATCACAAGTCCTAGTGGATTTTCAACAGGTATGAAACTTTACCTAAACATTGTTCTCATTGAGGCGTCTTCGATACAAGCACTTGATCGAAATTTTTCTGTCCAAGACGCATGTAATCGTCGAACGTGAGAAAAAAAAATCAAGACAAGATGTGGAATCGGGCGTAAGCCACGTTTATTTGCTTTCTCCATTCAAAATTTTCCACCAAATTTGTCGTTAAATTTCTACATAGTTGTTCGCAGTAATTAATGTTAAAATGCTTTTTGAATGTATATTATGCATAAGTTATTAACACGAGCATTGTACATTATGCATAAGTTATTGTCGCGCGTTCGAAAATGAAACGATAATAATGGTTGATCATGTATAATTTAATCATAAGCTTGTATCGTTAAGGACGTGTATTGAACGGCAACAAGTTTATACGTACGTACTTACGTATATATTGGTGCACAATTGTACAATGTGCACGCAAACAAACACGAATTCAGGGATATGCTTTTTTTTTTTCTTTTCAAATAATATATATGATACTGATATCGCGAGGAACAATTGTATTATAAACACACATGATATACATAAATAATAATAATAATAATAATAAATTTTACTTTTTAAAAACCGATAGAATATAATGCACTTTGTAACTTTGCGTGTTGCGGTTTTTCTTGTATATAGAAACTCTAACACTCTCTCAAGAAGAGACAGTCAAGGAGAAAATGAATGAGATAAACACACGTTACATTCACGTTCGACAGACGTGATGACGGTTTGACGTTTTGTAATCAAGTAGACAAAAGAGATATTGATAAGACGAAAGAACACACACACACACTTATATGTGTATATTCACACGAATAAATGGAATGAGCCTTGCGTCTCGAAAGGGAGGAAAAGAATTTAGCTGTTGAATCTACTGGTATACAAGTTCCTCTCGCAGTAAAATTATAATAGAGAAGATATTGACTTTGGCCTACCGTCGCTGCTGCAACTTTTAGCGCATGTTTTTTTTTTTTTGCCGCATATCTCTTGTTTATTTATTATATTGTGTTCCTCTTCCGTTATTCAAAAGTTTGTTAAGCGCTTTCTTACCTCAACTCAACCGCATAATTTTCCAATGATTAAAAAAAAGATAGATTTGCTTGCTCGAGATATTCGTACATACTTGCGAGAAGATAATTCTAAATGATTCTCTGTGCACAATTTTTGTTTTATTTCATATTTGTAATACACACATTGCTGTTATCGTTTTCGCGTTTACATATACCCTATCTCAAGCGAACAAACCGCTGGAAACCACCACATTATGATCGTCGACGGGAGCGATTTAAAATTCAAACCGATCTCTACCTCCATTACCTCCTACAGTTTCGCCTTGATCATGCAGACAAACGCTCGCATAATTGAGATCTGCTTCTCTGATTTCCGTCTTCTATCCTTGGAGACTCCGTACACCTGGCTCCGTCAAAGATCACTTTAAGATTCTTTTCTTGGCGCTTTTAATCGGCGCGTGTATTTCGTTGATAAACCAGTTTTCACATAATAGTCTCTCACGTGTCGCACACAAGTTCATCAACCAACTTTTGAATAACTGATCATCTATAAAACATTTGTGTATGATATTCCTCTGCTTCTTTATTCTCTCAAGGCGCTTTTGGATAACTCATTATTACAGAAGTTTAAACGCGTGACAAAATTTTTATTTAATTTCTTGCTAGTCCGAATACGTCGGAACAATCTAATATGACTGAGTGTCCAAGAAGTGTTTGAGAGAATAAAGAAAAATGTTATATATTATTTTGCGTTACATATTACCTCCGGTGTTCGAAAGCATAATTTAAGTAAAGATAATATTTATAGACCGTTTTTATATTTAAGATCGTGTCTTAGGATACTAATATCTTAAGATGTCACATTTGATTTGTCTTATTGACTATGTACGACTTTAACTTTAAAGATAAATTTGAGACGATCTTAAATAAGATTCGGTCATAAATACTGATCTAAGGGCGGAATTGTCCTTTGCCAGTAACCATTGACTACTCAATGATTTATGTTCGGACTAATGGTAGGTATGCAGATTTTTCTTTCCAATGTCACCAAAGCGTTTCATTGTCCACTGACATTTTTTTTAAAGAAAAACGACATTTTTAATGTTTCCCGATTTTATTTTAACGTAAAGCATGAATAGATCGTCGCTCGTCGTTTTTTTTTTTTTTTTTTTTTTTTTTT
>QVNV01027799.1:11178-21289 GCA_014825455.1 Pseudomyrmex pallidus
TTTTTTTTTTTTTTTTTTTTTTTTTTTTTTTTTTTTTTTACTGTTATATATGCGACGTAACAAAGAGAAAAGACATGCAGATATAAATTTACTGTTATATATTATTTTATAGGTTTTCTTGTATCGATAATCATTTGAAAGTTTGTCTATCTTTATATTAGTTATATTTTTAATGATAGTATCTTTCAAAGCCTGTGATAAGATTTATTTCTTATGAAGTTTCATATTCGTAAAATATGTCTATATATAATATATATATATATATTTGTTTTTCATGTTTTGCTTTCGCTTTATCACAAAATTTTGAAAATCATTCTTATTCTATTTTGAATTTTAGTGGTGATTTACAGTAAGAATTTTCAAACTCTTAGTATATACTTTTTCCATATATTTGCAAAAAAAAAAAAAACAGACAGTATTCTAAACTTCTTCTAAATGTTTTACTCATTGTTACTGTTATTTCTTTCAAAAATTCTCGTTCTTTTCTTTTGTTTTTTCTCACAAGAGTTTTACGTGTCGCGGAACATCTCGTGCACGTTTCTATGAAAAAAAAAAATCTTGCTATATATTTTTCATTCAACCGCGTTGCTCTGGTTTTAATATACACATTTAATTGTTTATTCATATATTATCTCAGTTGTACATATTTGTCTTTGCCCGCGCGAAATTTAATTTGGGAGAAACGTGCTGTTGTTGTTAACTCGCGCATTCATTTTGTCGGTTGCATCTCGCAAAGACAGCAGATAGCAATTCTATCGACTTAAAAATATATACTGAGTGAATCTGTCAATAATCGTGTAATAACTCTAAAAAAAAGAGAGATATTTATAATTTTATATTTATATAACATGAAAAAAAAATTGTTATATCTCTTATACTTAGAAAAAAGACGGAGTTTTACATTTTCATTCGGAAAAGCGCGAAGTAAGCTTTTGACATAATACATATATTAGATTAGTAATGTATATAATTCTCTTTCTCTTTCTCTCTGAAAATAATTTTAAATTATAATTATAGTTCAGAAGTTTGATAAAGTCGGTGTACTTCTGTGACTGCGACAAACCAATTGGCAAGTGACAAATCTTATTACTTGATCTATGTATTTACAATTTTTTCAAAATATATTACGATTCGAGTTCTGCAAAAACAAAAACAAAAAAAATAAAACTGCTATCTTTGCGATCTAAAAAGCTTAATTGCGATTAACGTGTCTCGAGATATTTGTTTGCCACCGAAAGGCACATGTGTGCAGGGCAGCGACAAAAAAAAAACAAAAATTGTCCTTGGACCTCGATCTCGCGCGCCCCCGAAAAGAAAAGCAGATCTCAGAACCTGAATCCCCCTCGAATTTTTATTGTATATATAGAGCGAAGCATCTCCCCGGACGGATAGGAGATATGATATAAGAAATATGAATTTGTAAGTATGAGTACCACGCGTCTTTTTCTTTTTATTTTCTTTTTTTGCCGGATGACAGGCGAACGAGGCGTGCGATGTGGTGCCGTGACTGAGAGCGCTTAACGAATTTGCTTGTGGTCAGTTCGCGACACACAATCGCGAAGCGGAAGAACCGGTCTTCTTCTTTCGAGCGAAGGAAAGGAAGAGATGACATAGACTTGTGAGAGACACGACGCGATTAAATCGAGAGACGCAGCGGAAGAAAAAAAAAAGATTCTTCCTTCGTCACGCCGTCTAATCGCGAAAAACAATTACGAGATTTGTAACACGATCGGGAGATTGACATCACCGCATTTTCACTGAGTTCAAGTGATGGATGTTGCAAGAACGCAAAAGTAATTCTCTATGCCTAATCGAAAGATCAGTGGTTGGCGTAAAATACAATATTTCTTGCAACATCGGGTATTGAAACTCATTCAAATGCCGTGTCGACGTCAATCCAAGTCTTACATATTGGGAGATGTTTCGACGCATTGATTTACGTCATTATCTTCTTGCAATTTTGTTCGTCATCTGTAAACGATATTAGTCACGGCAGCACGACGTTCTCTCTTTACGTTCTCACACTAGTTAATTAATTATATATTATATATACATATGTATGTATAAACGTATAGCAATTTAGAAAGATAAAAAAAAACAAAAAAAAAAAACAAAAAGAAAACAAAAAAAAAATTAAAAAAATTAAAACCCAAATAACGGATTGTAGTTTTGTTCCTATCGTTCAACATTGATCGCGTTCAGCATTGTCCCGTATTAAAAAAAAAAAACCTCTGATTGAGGAAATTTCTAGACAGTTTGGTTGAGCGCAATCTGCCTAGCAATTTCTACTCGGTGTAACGTGTGAAGTGCTTCGTACACGATGTTGAATGTAAAAGTACCTTGAGAAATATTGATTCCTAGTTAATAGTTGTTGGTTCCAAACGCTATTTGTGTGAGTAACTTATGTTCCTGTCGGCTCTGTACAGAGCCCTTATATATCACTTGCTTTTTCTTACAGCAATTATATGTATATATATACACAATACACACACACACACACACACACACATATATATATATATACATATATATAAAAGATATAGACCGCCACGCGTAAAGTATCTTCTATCATATTGATAAAACGAGTTATCGCTTGTCTTACTGTCGTAATCATTATTGTTGTTGTCTTCTTACATTTGACGTGCAAAAATTACATATACATATTATAATATTTGTGTCGAGTAGTTGTAACGTATATGCTAAACGCAACGTGTGCTCTCGTGAACTGGGATTATGTCCTACGGATGAAGATTTCTCTGATGCATTTTGGTGAAATATAGAAATATAGAATGTGAGGAAAAATGATAAATCTTAATCCTAACAAAAATATATGAAGATGATAACAGGGATGCTGGAAACATCGGTTATTCTGATATTATATACAAAGAAATAGATAAATCTTTAAAATAAAAAATCCATGTAACATAACAAGTTTATTTTTTATAAAATACATTTTTTTCATTACCTGTGATATTATACTATAACAGTTCTTTTAATTTCATTACTTAAGATTACTCAATCTTTGGTAAATGTACTTAATTGAAAATGTTTATGTCTATAGTAATATTATATAAAATGATTAGATACCACATCACACACACAATGCTGTTTATTACAATGATTTTTATATATACAGATTATTGTTCTTGTTCCTTACACATATTTTTATATTTTGAGTAGCAAATCTCTTGTTGACAAACAGCGCATGTAATTTGTTTGATCGAAACAAATCGTCGTTTTCACACTACTATCCGTATTTCATATCCCGGTCGCTCGAAAACGTACCTACGATATTATGTATACTTTGTACCTATATGTAACTAGAATGACATCTATAATTTTGTACAAGCCAAGCGAAGCGTGCGCGATTTCGAACGCGTGCGAATCTATCGACGGCGTCAGTTTTTTTCGCTTCCGCCGGCAAATGGCACACGCTCGAATTCACGCGCGCGCGTAACGAGACACGGTACAAATTTCAGACCTTACGCCTACGATTAAAAAACGGATTAAACACGGTCTTACGAAGAAATATATCTATAATAATGTCGATATGCTGTGTGTAGCAAAAATATGTATTGTGGCCGCTTGGAACGCGTTCGGTTGTTATCGCGAACGTGCGACGTTACTTATTTTGCGAACGATTAATCGTTGGTAATCGTTGATGGTGATTCACGAATCGCAGATAACTTTCTCACGTCTGAAAGACATCGGGAAGACGTCCGAAAAAAAATTTGTAAAATTTCTTTTTAGATGTTCCACGAATGACTTTTAGACGATAAATTTTTTTTTTTTTTTTTATGTTGTCCAAGATGTTGAATCTCCAAGAACGATACCGCATGTGTATTAAATAATATACTGCGTATATGTCGTCACACAACGTTTAATACATGTATGCATACGTACGTGAGATAGTATAGCACGGAATGGCGTACCAAGTGGCACTGAACGTATACTATGAAACTGTCACTACCTCACCAAACACCTAATATATCTCAACCACAAGACTGATTTTTAAGTAATATTCCTATAAATAAGATTTAAACAAAAAAAAAAAGAAAAAGAAAAAAAGAGAGAGAGAGAATAGCAGAAGGAGCAAGGATAAAATAAACGATGATTTGATGTGAAAGAAAGAAAAAGATACAGCGTTTGCGTACAAATATGAATATATAAATTGTTTTGTAAGTATTACGCGCGTTTTGAAGGGAGATGCCATTAATTATAATAATTATTATATTATATCATATTATTATTATTATATATATATATATATATAAATATGGCTGCCAATTTCGAATCCTATTGTGAATAAGAGAGAAGAGAAGAGAAATAACTCTTTGTATTGTATGTGTTTTCGCATAATTTTATGCCCCCGATCCTTGCAATCACATTTTAATAAACAGTTATCGAATGTTCCATCGAATTGACTGCTTTGTCAAACTATTTTTATTATTAAATCTCACTGTTTCATTGTTCTTCGTGTCTTATTATTTGACAATCCCTCGTCCCGTACATAATTATAACACATACAGTCAATTTTATCTTCATAATTGTCACATACTATTATGTTATTATGTTAATTTTAGCGTTGAAACTTTATAATTGTTAGAAAACCGATAATTTGCCGATGACAAATCTCGCATTTTGAAGTTTATCAATTTTCGGGAGTCATCGATAAAACATTATCTCGCACACATTGTTACGTCCCGAAGGACTGCCGCGTCGGATAAAGTGTCACGAAGCATCATAAAAGAGACAATATTTTCACGACTCATCCGAGGTTGCATCATGGATTCGCTCGTTGATTCAGAAAACAGAGAGCACAGACGTGTCGAGAAGAGTGCGTATACGATGGGAAACGCATTGGAGACCGGTGGGGGGAATTCATGTTGAAAAAACCGTCTCCCTCACCCTCTCCGATGCATTTTCCTCCCCGAGGACCAGCGCGACCTGCATTCAGCTGGTACTATTCGGGCCACCGAGTTTCCAAAATCTAGGATTCCATACACGCGCGATCGAGCCGACGACGGCTGAAGCTGCAGGCGTCGCTGAAGGGCTGAAGAGAGGGGTGGAGAGCGGCCGTGGCACAGTGACACATTATGCCGTAATACGGGGGCACGTGGCAGATGCAGCGGATCGGACTGAATCGTTCGAATTCATAGATCAGCAGTCTCTTGAGTTCTGACGCGCGTTTTTATCTTGCATTTCTTCAATTCTTTCAATTCGAATAATTTGTGCGTATGCCATGCGTGTTTGTTTCATGACATTATTTTAGTTTCTCGAATAAAAGTCGCGCACGGGAAATTAATATTACAAATAGATAAAACTACTTTTCAGTGTGTTACATTTATTTAAAATCTTATTGTTACACAAAGTTTTTTTAGTACAACTAATTTTTAGATTTATACATCTATTAATATATACACATTTTTATTTTATGAAATAATAAAATCTTTATTAATGATAATAACAAAATCATTACTTTTCACTCCTTGTGAGAGAAAAAAAAACAATAGATAAGTTAATATATTAAATTCTGGAAAAATAAAGGAGAGAAAAAAATCATCGTTTCTATTTGCACAACGATGTAAGAGTGCGAGTTTACTCCCGCCGCATTGATTCCATTGTCAAAAACTGTGTCAACATGTCAAAAAAAATTTAACAGCACGCGACAAAGCGGACGAGCGTTTTTCTTTTGCAGCACTGAACGTCGAGGAACTCTCTCTATCGAGGTCAGAATCCGGAAAAACGCTCTGGATCTCTCATCCGGGACTTATATACCGCTACCTGAAGTACCACTACAAATAGGTAAATAAACATACACAAATTCGATTGTGATCGTTCTTGGAAGCCATGGCGCGCTTAATTCTGTTGTTTTTTTTTTTTTTTTTTTTTTTTTTTCGCTTTCCTTTTTCCTTACATATTAATTTGTTGTTTGTATCTTATAAAACTCAGGTTTACTTTGCTAATTTAAAAACGAAAATTGTGCGTTTTTGCTCTTGTGATAACATCGAGATTTTATTATTTATTAACCTTTAGACCGCCGGTATTTTTTCATTAAAAACGTGGTATTTTTTCTGGAATATTTGTATGGAAAATCAGTTTATTACGTTGTGAGGAATGCCTTAGGTTTCACCTGGCGCCTTTTCGGCGCCAGTCCGGCGGAGATCGGTAGTGAAAATTATAAAACTTTCAAATTTTGAAAAATGGTGTTTCTAAGGGTTTTTTATATCGCTGATTACGCTTTTTGAATTTGAATTGCAAAATCAATAGCAATATTACCAAGTCATGTATAAGTAAATTTTGTACCTCAGATTACACTGGAAATTTTAGACAATTTTATCGCTACCCAGGACTAACGAGACGGAAAAAGTGGATATAGAAAGTATTTTAATTATTTTTTCTCACAAATAAAAGTTAGATGAAAGAGAACTCTTCTCTAAAATATGATATAATATTAGTGGCTCCATAGGTCATCATGTCGGCGGTCCAAAGGTTAATGCAATAAAATTTATTAATTGATCATTTTTGTGCAAAATATACACAAAATACATATATAATATTTTAATTATATATAATATTTATGTAAATTTTTCTATTTAAACATTAAAGAGGACAGTCACGTGTGTCGATGAATTTTCTAAATTGTACGTCGCAATGCGTGCACCGTAAATTTTCTCTCGTGGTGTCTCGATCCGTTTCAAGACGAAGTGAAAGAATAATGGCGTCGTGTGCCTTGCCACGCGTCTCTAAAAGCTGAAGGGAACACAGAGAGAGGGGGGCGTGTTCCCCCCTTTTTCCGTTTTTGCCTCCACGTTCCTTGTTTTTTTGTCTTTTCTGGTAAAAAAATTTCCTTTATAGAGGCCAAAAGCGCGCGTGCTGCCGCTGAGAAGAAACGATGAAAGGGATCCTAGACTGCCACCACCCGAGGCCTTAGGTGGCCCCTGTCGGTTGACAATGCGCCAATCCTGTGCGCGTCCCAAGAAATGCGATACCATTTATCGACAAAACCCAAAATTACGTGAAATCCCGGGGCGCATACGACGCGTCCTCGCAGGGTGACCTACCTGGGGGTGGATTGTGTGCTGGTTTTCACCAAGAATACACATATGCGATCTCGTGCGCATTTTAAATGTGCAAAATTATTTAAGATGACTTTAAACAAATAAAAGTCAAAACGTTTAGAGAGCTATCATACATACCTATCATTTTGAAAAATTAGTTAATTTCTTAAATATAGGTCTGTTTTTTTCCCTGAACTGGCTGCACTAGTTCAGATTTTAATTTTTTGCTTCTAAATATGTGGACGCTGATAAGCAATATCATGTCAACCCACATGATCACCATTTTGAGTAAAATACGTCTAAAACTTTTAGACGAACTTTATGAAATTTTCCAAATAATTCTTTGAAACTTTAAAATTTTTTTTAAATTCTTATTTATTAGATAAGATGTTCTTTTAATTAAAAATAAATAACAACTAATACTTATATTTAATAAAAAGCTGTTACTTTTTATTACAAATTTTGTATTAAACTGTTTGTATATTTTTACCGCATAAAAAATTTTAGTTAATCAAAACATCATTGTAAAACGTTTCTTTGATTGCTAAAGAATCACACTACATAAATATCTCAATACTTCATTTTTTGTGGGTTGATACTGTATTGCTTATTAGCGTCCATGTGTAACAAACGATGAACTCTGAACTAGTGCAGCCAGTTCATAGAAAAAAAAAAAAAACTTTATGTGTCAATTCAAAAAACAAAGTGCATATAACGATATAAAACGACATATCTACGATAAAAATATATGATACAAATACAGGTTTTTCCTCGTAATTTAAAAAAAGTACTGAAAGTTTTCCCGTTATTACTGTAGTTTTATCGTTTTACGAAGCCAAAAACCTATTCTCAACACGTGTCTCGAAACGAGAAGAATATTTTGTCAACCTTCTTCCGATAATGCCCGTTGCGGACAATCAGACACTTGGCGCTTATCTTGTTCGAAACAAGAGATATAAACACTCAACTTTTCTTCAACCGATAATTAAAAAAAAAAATAAAAAAAAATCGTTTTTTCTCATCGCTATCTCAGATAGTTTTGCGGAAGTTATCTCTCGGTCAAAAGAAACGTATCTTTGAGGCACGAATTTTCGGCCGACCACACGGCGCCCCGTAATATATTTCCAAAACTCGTTTTCCACGGACCGGGAAGGAGAACAAAATAGATAATAACGCTCTCCCGTGTGGCCAGTTTTCGAGTCCTAATTATACAGCACACGCCAAATAAATGGGCCTTCGTTCTTCGAAGCACCGTTGGCTCTCGAGACACGACCGTTCGATTCTCGATTCGGCGCGGCGGCACGTCTGTCCGTCCGTCCGTCCGTCCGACACGCCATATGGCGAATCCTTTTGCCACCGCTCAAAAAAATCGCTTGCCATCAAACTCCGTGTCCATCGAGAAACTTTTCCTCGCGGAAGAACAGGTGCGGAAAAAGGCGGTCTATCGCGTATTTCTAAAAAAGCAGACGTATATAATGTTAATTCTCAAAGCTCATGTTGTTCTGAAAAAAGTAATGTCATGTATGAAGTAAGACACTTTTTTTTACGATAAATCTTTCGACTATTACAATTGAGTTGTTTTGCAAAATATAATTTATGCAATTCAATCTGCACAATTAGTTTTAAAGATAAGATACAAAATGTATCATAATTTCAAAAAATATATTTATCTGCTAAACGTGTTCGCAAATTGTATTAACAAATGTTGAACTGTGTACAATTGCATGCATGTGTGTTAAAATATTAGATATTAGTGATCGATAATATCGAGACAATGCAAGTGTCGCGGCAGGACATTTTCGTCCAGAACGATCATGGGTTTTCACCTGCTTTTCTATTTTTACGTCTGCGCGCTATTTATCAGCCCGTCATCTTATTCGGCTAATGCTCGGCAAAACTCGCTTTTTCGAATGACAGGTGCCACGAGGTAGTTAGTATAGCCTTTCGGGATCTATGAAAAAACAAAGCGCGCGGAACACGTTAAATGAATTCGTTCGAAACTAGTCGACCGTTGGTGTTCGGATACCAAATATATCTCGAGAATTCCCTGGAGAAGGAGAGCTAATAATATACGAAATAAACGCTTCTGAAAAATGCATTAGCATCGTGTCTGTTGTTGGCAATAGATTTTGTCAACCTTTTTTTTTTTTTTTTTTTTTGGATATGAAAATTACGTAATTGAACGTGATTTTATACTGCTTCTATTTTGATACGTGTATTGTTTTCGGAAAATTTGCTATCCTGCACAATCAGCACATAAGTGATGATAGAAATGCTTGTATGTGGTTGTAATGAAAAATAAATTTATATTTCTATTTAAAAAACTCAATCAATTCGTCGAACGATCTTTTATCGATAGACAAAAATCACAACGAGTCGAGAAAAATGACTAGTTGCGTGAACGATAAAGCTATCATTTTCTCCGATGCACATACAGTGACTGCTGCTGTTGCCATTTTTCGTGGCTACGTGACTGTTTATTATTAGTCAACTCGCGATTTTGCATTATTCTTTCGGCACAAGAGCATCTTTGACAGTTTAGCTTGGCGCCTTTATTGTCCAGCATAACATATCGTGACAATTGTTCTATATGAACGAGGAAGACAATCACAGACAGCACTTGTACATTGTGCTTCGAAACGTACTCGATAAATATTTCACTATAAGAGGACTGTAATTTTACCATACGTTCTAGAGACTAGGGTAAACTCGGGTAAGATGGCCATAGTTTTCTTTAAATGCAAAAAATAGTTTTATTTTTGTTATTTTTTAATATTGTTTTTTTTATTTCACTGAAGCTTAAAGTAATAATAAATATCGAAATTAGAGAGAAAACACTGAACGGAAATTTAATATTATATAAAATATTAAAATGTATGTATTGGCAATCTTGCTCGACTTTTAGGGGAAAGATGGCCATAGATTTTTTTTTAAAGGTTTAAGTAAAACATAAATATGTAATTTAATTATTTATTTAGTAATTATATGTTAAATACAATATATTTATTGTACGTAAAAGATTATTACATATTGTTGTTAATGTTTTCATG
>QVNV01027802.1:0-23000 GCA_014825455.1 Pseudomyrmex pallidus
AGAGAGAGAGAGAGAGAGAGGTCCTTGGAATTGGAAATTAGGACGGGACGCTCACCCCAGAATTTCGCGCGATAATTTTAACCCGCTCGTTCTCTCTCTCTCTCTCTCGTCGACTGTAAATCAGCCCGTGGGTTAGGCCACTCGATAGAATCTCTGCTAATTTTTTTTACACTTCTCTCGAAACGTCTATTTCAATAACTTGCCTCGTTTTGGTTACAAGAGAAATAAATGAATTAAATTCAAACACCCGAGAATTCTAATGTGAAAAATTTCAACATGTTCCTAAAATAATATAATTTATGAGTATTTATTTAGTAAAAGTAACATCTGCACGTTTTTATCCGCGTGTTTTACACGCTTGGCATTTCGTAACTTCGCTCCAACCGCAGATTGCCGCGCGCGATATCGGAACGTTCGATATCACGTCGATCTCTATCTCGATTTCACGCGGCATTGATCGGCGAACGATAGAAAGAGCGGATTTAACGCCGTAGTGAAGGAAGAGTTAGCTCTATTTGAGCGTGTCGAAAGATACTTTCATGAAGTGGCCGAATCTCTCTCTCTCTCTTTCTGTCTGTCTAAATTAAATTGACTTGTTATTGATTATTTATTTGAAGAGAGGAAGAGGGAATTCGCGCCGAACGTGTAAAGTTTGAAGTATAAGTGGATTCGTATTCGCGGAAATAACGAAAGGAACGATCGACACATTCGACTTTTCTCGCAATGCACAGTTGCACCATTGCTCTTGCCGCCCATCCTCTACTCGATAGCGTGTACCGTTACATTATCACCGGTATTGCCAATAAATGCAATTGTCTCTGCTCGTGACTTCGTTGCCGCGTCGCGGACGTTAATTTCTGAAGCGCCTGTACCTACTATAGAACAATTGTTGTAGTCGTCACTGAGGCATCATAAAAAGATCATTTAATTTATCTGTGTCTCTCTCTCTCTCTCTCTCTCACCAGAAATCAAGTAAAAATATCCCTCATTATTCTCGTTGGAGCGAATGGGAGATCTTCGCGTAACGGTTATTTTCGAGAATTAAAAAAAAAAAAAACTATGGAAGATTGAAAGAGATATATTCGCAATTTTTCACTCAGCTAGTTAAGACGGCAAGATCGTGAGATAAAAAGCAAGACGGAACTTTAAAAACACACATCGTGCTAATATTCTCTCCGAACTTTCACTCGTTCACTTGTCATTTTAAAGAGACGCGTGTGTGTTTTGCCGTGTTCTTCCATTCAGTCCTCTCGTCTCATTCTTTCAAACGTCGCGCCCGTTGCACAGAGTTAAGCGGTCTTCGATTATGTGTACATACATCGTGACTGCATTAAATTGCGTCCGTGACGCCTCCGATGATGCATCTCTCGCGACAAAAACTCGGTCATTTAATGCACTCACTTGTATCGGCGATTCTCGCAATTAAAATCGAATAAGAAAAAAAAACAACGGACACTCGAGAGAGATCGCAGACATCCTCAGCAGAAAGAGACCGTGATCTCGAAAAGGAGATCGCTCCCGTTTCTTTTTCGCGCGCGACTTTCGATTTTGACCGACGCGCGCGCGAACGCATCGAACGGACACCGAGAGAAAAAGAAAACAAGGAACGCGATGAAAAATAAGAGTGAAGAGACCCGGAAGGCCATCTCATCTTCCGCGAATTTGCCGGGCCACTGACTTCTTCTTCTTCTTCGCTCGTTGCATAACGTTTTTCTTCCCCGTCCGGGAGAGGAAGACGATACACGAGCGACGATTGAGAGCCACTGGAGCTCGTGGTGTACCGGTTGTTCCACTCGTGGAATGCGGACCACATTGGTGTGTGCGCGCGTGTTCGCATACAAACACACACATCACATGCACACACAGTGCTGTAAGCAAATTCTCGCGGTGCCCCCGCGCGAATTACTCATTAAAACCCGATATTTCTATTTTTAGAACAAAAGGGATCTCGCGTCGACAAATGATATCTCTCGCGAATGTTATTGTTGTTTACGAGCGAAGAGGGTGCGTCTCTCGCAGCGCGCGAGCTGTCCGCGGCGCGCAGTCACGTTTGAGAAAACGTTGTTTGCATTTCATTGCGCGCTCGCATGCGCTTTTGCGCAACCGCGATCACACCATGTGTCGCGCATGTACGTAATTGTCAGTCGTTGCGAAGATTCTCCACTCTTAATTCTAAGCGACAAGTAGATTCTCTGTTTGTGAAACAGGAATATCGAACAATTGTCGAATGAGAACAAACCTCGAATTTAATTAAATATAAATTTTTTGTTTTGTCTGTTTTCTTTTTTAAAACAAGGAAACGTCTCACAAAGATCAGAGTTATTTCTGTAAAATGCTACGCAATCCCGACATGTGCCTGCATTACCAATCCGATACAACCGGTCTGATTACAGAACGTGCGCGGAGACGCTTCGATCATCATTACGTTCTCGGTGCTCGCGTAAATTTTCCAGCGCGCATTAATCAGTGATAATGTCGCGATTCGTCTTACGCGCGTTCGGATTTTTGTTCGATCGCGCGCGGGCGCATTATCTTAATGGACACATTAACTTTGCACCGGTAATCGACGACAGAAATTAAATCTTATGTTCCGGTTGTAAATCATCCAATGTGTCCTCGGGCACTGAACAAAGAACGTGCTATTATTCATCGGCGTGTGTACCAAAGGTATCGGCTAGCGTCGCGATAAATGGGAATCTCGTACAGAACACTCGCAAATATATATATATATCGCGTTTTTTGCTCTAATTGATTCGCTCAAATCGTCACGTCTCGGCATCGTTCATCGCGTAGTTTAATGGTATTGAATTTTAAGAAGAACTGCTGTCGATTTATATATATATATATATAATATATATATCTGCAATTTTTTCTTTACTCTTCACTAGAAATTTTTTCTTTACTTTTTACTCTTCGTTTTTACATTTCTTACGCAATTAAAATTGCAAAACACTTTAAACAATTCAACGTTTCCTGGCACAACTTACGACGTATCGAGAACGTTGATAATTTGTTGCACTTTTTTTTCTACGTTGCGAGAAATTATTAGTTTCAAACTATATTTTTTTTTGTTCGACGATTTCTTTGTTTCTTGCAAACTACAGACGACGAACGTGTAGAGATGACAGCGCGTTATTTACATGTAGCTGCTTACAAACAATCGGAGGAAGTTGTGCCTCATAAATATTGCAGACCCGACAGTCGATTGCACAGCCACTGTATGCAAATTCGACCGCGCTGCATTCGTTTCTGCTACCTGTGCGCGTTTTACCGAGCAAGCATCCGATACATAATCCCGCCCTTCGGGATTATTCTACTGATTATAGCGCGCCAACATCTGTTTTGTTTTCCAAGCTGGATTGTTTTCTTTTAACATAACAAAAAAAAGAAGGAAAGAATAGAGCCATCGATTATTTATAAACGCGAAATAAAAACGAGTTTTGCCAGATGCGCGAGAGTGAAATCGCCATAAAATGACTGAGTTTAAGGCGATTTCAACGATGCGATTATAAAGACAGAGTTGGCCGAACAAAGAGATAAGCAACAAGTTTAGTTGGTGCAGCTTGTGACTTTTTGACACGCGAACGCGCGCCGAATCGACAAATTCACCTCGACGAGAAAGAAGAAATTCAATTTGCACGACGAGAAGAAATTCAGAATTAGCATAAAAGAATGCGTCGCGATCGTGCAGAAACGATTTCTTAAATATTTATGTATATTTTATTTTTTCTTGTAACGCGCTTCTTTCTGACATTTGTGTTATTATACTTTTATGGAAATTAACAACATTTCAATGTACTGAATATTCACGTGATTCAAATCAGTTGAAAAGAAATACAACGCGTTAGCATCGACCGCGAATTAAATCATCCCGGAATTTCGCACCTGTCGAAAAACCGAAAGCAGCAGCTGCTGCGTCGTAAAATTCTAAATCCGTGACACTGTCAAAAAGAAAAGATTCTCGAGATCGTTAACTTTTTTCGAGACGCACACCGCGTAAAACTAGAACGAATGAGACTATAATGTAACATACAAGTGTTGTGTGATAAGAGCGGTTGGTCGTTAAATGCGCAATCAGCCGATGTGCCGTATATCAACATGTGTGTGTGAGCGTGCAGAACTATATATCTCATAGGGATAATTCATTACTGACATTTTTCATCAGCATCCGTTGAGAGAGAGAGAGTTACAAGCGTTTCAGATGAACGATACGCGATATCTTGCTTATCGTCTCGCTTCTTCGTTCACTTTCAAAAATAGTCCGTTATTCTTTTTTTTTATCACAATTCGAGAAAAAGAGAGAGTCTACGAAGCAAAATTAATGTACTATATATTACATTGTTATAAAATTTTTGCGTGTTATATGTTGAAGTTTATCTTATGAGATTTAAATTTCTTAAGCGTTTCCTTTTATTGTTTCAGCGGCAACCTGCGGAACACGTGGCTGTAGCGCGGCAAACGTACCGCCGAAGAGACGGAAGTGCCTCGTTGACGATGGCGGCGGGAACGTGCCGATTCGCCTGAGAGGATAGTATCCAGAGAAATCTGCAAAGTGAGTTTTCTCTCTATCTCTCTTTCTCTCTCGTTTCCCTATACTTTTGAGAACCACCGACCGGCTCCGCTTTCGAGCCCGCGTCGTCATTAAGATTTCAAGAGATACGGAAAATAAATTAAGGGATAAGCGGGACTAGCGAGGCGGGCTTCAAGATAAATCGAGTGGCGGAAGACGGAGACTCACGACACGGGGGGGCTAAAGAGGATAGGAAAGGAGGCAGATCGCGTTTTTCAGAATTGCCCGGTGAGGCCAGTCTCACCTTTCTATCCCCGCGCCGATAGTTTCCAATAGCGAACGTCGATAAGACGGCAGTGGTGCCGCTTCGTGAAGACACCGATATCGACCAAGGAGAGAGTAAGAGAGAGAGAGAACGGCTTCAGCGATTAAGATGTGCGACGAGGCACTCATGAATTCCGCCCCGATACATATCTAATTCGGCATTGTCGCCGTCGATAATCTAACCCGTTCTTTTTTTTTTTCGCGAGAAACGTGCTGACCACGGCGCGAATAGAGATATTGACTCCTTCAAGTATAGCTTACTCGCAAACCAATTTAAATTATTCTTCTCGATTTTTTCACGCATAGCAAAACATGTCTATTGATTGCTACACAGCTTGTGGCAGTGATACACATGAATACTAATTGATCATTGAGTATATCTTGACACGCAGCGCGAAAGATTGCATCACGGCGAAACGCGATCCCTTTGTTGAACTGACGCGAAACGCGAGCGAAACTGATAATTCGCGAGTTAAATTAATCGAGCGACTGTTTTTCTCGGATATCATTTGGGAAATTAAAAATTGCCTTTTACAAATACGCGTCGACTTCAAACAGAGATCGGGCGCATATGTCCATAGGACATAAATAAGTTTTGCTTTTAAATCAGAAAAGGAATACTTGTTGCGCATTCTCTTTGCCGGCCTAGAAAATCGAACTACTGTAATTAAATTAAATAACGTTCCATTTACTCGAACGCGTCCGTTTAATCTGACAACGACACAAAGATCTCGAAGAGCTTCCTGGATCTTCTCTCCTTCGACTATCGACCACCGGTAACCTTCTCCACGGCATGCACGGGGCCTCGTTTATCGCAGGACCGTAACTTATGCGTCACCCGTTATCTGAGCGCGCTTATTATGCATGTTATCGTCTTCCCCTTCGACGAGAAGAGAGAGAGAGCCATAAATTTAATAGTCCCCGGTGTGTGCGGAGGAGGCTTCCTTCGGCATGAAAATCCGAATCGACCCTTCGGGACTCCGTGTTTCTGACTTTCTCGCTCTTATTCCTCGACCGCGTGTATTTTTTCAGCAATTTAAACATACGATATTTCTCCATATTTACATACATTTATATACATATATGTATACATTATTTTAATATTTCTTTTTTAATTTTAACGTAATTGTAAAACAAAAATAGACTTTAATAAGCACAGATCGAATTATAATATCGCACGTTTTGCTCGTCGCTAAAAATTCTTATCGCGTTGAAAGTAATATCTCACGATAAGTGAAGATGTTTCAAGTCACATCGTCGGTAAAATTACATTTATCGTGGTCCATAACGCACATTATTCGCGGCGAGTCCAGTCCTCGTCGGACAGTGGAAAATTTCTCGCGCCGATCCGACACCGCGGAAAGGAAAACAGATAAATTGTGTTACGAGCGGCGTGGGATCGGCGGCTGTTATGTTTGCGTAGAACACGAGGAAATAAAATAAGAAATCAAGACCGCGGAGAAAGAAAGAAAAAAAAAAGAATCGAATCGCGATAACGACCGACGCGTCGGCAATCGAGTCCGACGTCATCTGTCGAATCGTCTTTTTTCTTATCGCAGATAAGTTTCTCAGTTATTGTAATCTCATTGGCGCCTGATTTTTTCATGCCCGATGCGCTTCCGGTTCGGCGACCGCAATTTCCCAACCCTTTGATGTTGTTTTGCTTGATGTTGTTTTGATTGTGTTTTGCCCTATTTCGATCGAACAGACCGCGAAAGACGCTCGAACACTGATGCGCGTATCAGCTACTCTTTTACCTCACAGAATATTTCTTATAAATTCTTAAAGATATTTTTTATTAAAAAAAAACGTTTGCATTGCACTTTGAGAAGTTGCTAAAAATCAAATTGATTGATTAAAATTAATTCATTCGAGAAAAAACTACAATGAAACATTCTTCAAAGTAATGAAATATTAGCGTTTTTTATCTTAACGAAATTGACCTGTTTGCGCGAGTTATGCATTTTGCATGTAATAAATCGATGCCGATTGGCCAATAAAACCGTGGCGGTCGTACCGTTTGGCCGACGTCTCGCCCACATGCGTCGGCAATAAACACACTTGTCGTTTTAATTACCTCGCATTTAATAGAACGTCCTAATCGCTCAACGTCAGTCCGGAGACTCGTTCGATTTCTCTCTCGTCTTTCTTCACCCGCACAATTTTTGTTATTCGAACAAATCAAAGCACCGGGAGATCCTGCGTGGGTATCTTCCTTCTCTATTCACGAGAAGGAATTCAAGTCAATAAATGACGCGAGGAGAGACAGGGACCCATTGATGCGGGGATACGTGTTCTTCATCGACGAAAAAAGAGTTTGCCGGACCCGATGCCAGGTCGAACGGATAAAGGCATTATTGTCGATTGTTCTTTCACAAATATCGGTGGTTATTTCCGGTCGTATAAAAAAAAAAACGCAGAACGATTTCGCGTTGATCGAATCAACGATGTCACAAGCTTCGCAGTCGGAGAACGTTTTTCGAAAACGTTCGATCTGCCAAGACGTACGTCGAAGTTATCACGCAATTGTTTACGCAATTGTTTACGCAATTGATCTTAGTCATTTGTAATTTTTAATGTTATTCTATTATTATTTTACATATCTAAAGTATATATAGAATATATATTCTCTTATTTGGATCTACAAATCGGGAAAAATATTATATTATATTACTAAAACTTAACTTGATTAATATACTTTGAAATTGTTTTTCGACAATTACTTGACTGATAATTATTGATATACAAAATCGCTTATCGAACAAAACGTTTGCTGAACGATCTCCAAACTGGCGAAGATGTCGACAACCGGGTCGCGACAGACGTGTATATGTCCCGCCCAGCCCGCACACGTTTAGTGATTAATTAACCGCTTTAATTAGACGCCTAATTACCACCAGATACGGATCTCCATCAGAATAATCGGGTACCAGAACCGCCAAGACGACGTGCACATATTATTGTATGTGTGTGTGTATGTGTGCAATGATGCCCGATACGAGGCTCTCAGTTACATCCATCTGCGGTTACATCCTCATGTTTCGAGACACTAGAGAAGACGCCATTTTAACGCGCATTAGAATTTCCGCAATGTCCTCGAAGTGTCCATCATTCACTCTCATGAACAATCTTCACGCGCTTCTTCTCGACAAGAAAAGCACCCTTTTAGTTTGGTTTTTGTTTCAATCAAATCCTTTAATACGTATATTTCCTAATCAACTTATTAGTTTCCGCTGTTTAGAAATGAACAATCGAGAGATAGGCGCATAAAGAGGATATGTTAAATATTTTTAATTATCACAAGATATATAATTGCTTTTAAACACAAATATATTATAAAATAAATTCTATAAACTATCCATATTTAAAATTGTTTTGGAAATTTCATATGCGTATGAAGACTCGTTATATTGATAAATTTTAATGTTGATAGAACGGAGTTTGTTAAAAAAAACCTAATAGGAGAAAAGATGGGCGTATTAGTGCGAGAGAAATTTATTTCAAATAAATTAGTGTTCCGCACTAACGGTTAATCGATCCTTTGGGAGCAGCATCGCAGATTACCCCGGAGTGGTGTGCGTGAAAACTTACCCTCGCGGGATCCACTTTCGCTGGCTCTCTCGCATATAGCGCAGCATTATGAAATAGTGCGCAACAAAGTTGGCGCTGCACCGCCATTACCGCTAATTCCTTAAGTGAGCGATGCCTCGCTCGATCGAAAGACTTTTTCGTTGATCCTTTTGGAAAGTCTCCGCGCTCACCGCGAACCGGCCTTCGTGAAACGACGATACGCGGTTATTAAAGGTCGATCTGCGCTCTCTCGACTCGTACCGATCTCCTCTGCCTTCCCCTCCTCCCCTTTTTGCTTCCCGAAGCACTCGCCGATGTATTCGGATTTCACCCCGGTTTTAATTACTTCGTTTTTTTTTTCGCCGCTCCTAATCGAAAAGGTAACCCTTTAGTCGGACGCAATTAATTCGCGCCGAGTGTATGTACCGACTCCTCGCCGCCGCGCGATTTATTTTCTTCGGCTTAATTGACTCCGCTCTCTCTTCATCCCTCGCGCGTTTGCGATGTATCTCTCTATGCGCGTTTCAATTGATAAGCAAGATTGACTTAATGGTTTTTTTCTTTCCCTCCGAACAAGATGTGTAATCGCAAATACAGATACGAGCAAAATTTATTTCCGGTTGATTCGTCATGAAGAAACTTCGCGCGATAATTGCTATTTTTTTGTCGAGGAGATCGAATTCTCCGTAAAATATTTACACGACATTGAACTTGCGTTATTTTCTTCGATCTTCGCAACGGGTGGAATGTCGCGAAGAGTAAACGCCGTCCCGAAAAATCCCGTCGACGTTTGATACCGAATACGCGGAGCCTCGCCGCTTCTCGTGGCCTCTTAGAAAGACCAATAATTAAGGTAATGGCTACTTTTCAAGTGGATTTCCGTGCGGCTCGATCTGAACGGCCTCCTCCCGGCCGATTATGGTCACGAAGGGCCCCGCCGTTTTTGCCCTCCCTCTCGCCTCCTGTCTTCTCCTCCGCTTCTCTTTTGTATCCCGGGCGGGGATCGCTTTCTCTCCTCTTTGTCCACCCTTCTCAATAATTGCGTATACTCATCGCTGATTTTCGATCGATATCGTCGTAATTTTATCCGTTCTCCTGTCGCACCGAATTTTTTTTTTTTTTTTTGTTTTTTTTTGTTTGGTTTTTTGCGCAGAACAAGACACGATCAAAAAATTATATTAAAAAAGTGTATGTCACCTATATATGAGAACTTATCGTGTAAAGATATAACACACATCACACTTGTTTTTTTTTTTTTTTTTTTTTTTTTTTTTTTTTTTTTTTTTATGTAGCTATTTACGCACCGCGATGTCACTTGGTTGCGACATTTTTCAGCGATAAGAAATTCGAGGAATTATACAAAGAATAAGATTGTAAATTGTTTTTGAATATTCGCAGGATGCGATAAATCCGGTTTAAAATTGAATAATTGGCACACGAATCAGAAACGCGCGGTAAAATATTCTCGAGAACAGAAACCGAAGAGAGGAGATCGAATTGTGATAACGAGAGAAGCGCGATGCGCGCGTGCTGGCCAACTTACCGTAAAACTCGCGTCGCGTAATCGATGTTTACGTGGTTTTTTTTTTTTTTTTTTAATCGTGCTGTCGATTTATCGTAATCGGATTGCTCGCGGAGACTTCTCGCGTCACAATCTTCAAACGAAACTCCACATCCCGATTCCACGGGCGCTTTGCCGGCGTCTTATCTCTCTGTTCCAGATACTCGCGAGAAGATATTTATGTTCGACGTTATCTCAATGGCTTCGGTTTCTCGATTTTTGTATCGCCCTCATTTACATACACGCGCGCATACATGTGTGTTATATTATCTACCGATGGCGCGAAGTAAAAACCCGGCGTGTTAAATCAGTCGAGACGTTTGGAAGAAAATAACCGCGCGTCCGTTCCTTGTTCTCGGAAAGATACGTCACAATCTCTCGCACTGTGTTAATCAATAGAAAGATGATTAGAGAACACGATTGGTGAATCACACCTCTCATCTCTCGACGCAAAGAGGAAAACGTCGGAAGTGGGTAAAGAAAAAAAAACGTTTTCCCTTTTCTTTCGCGCGTCAATGATAAAATATTCCGATAAAGGTATTTTACATTTGAAAAAAAATCGTAACGCGAGAAATACGACGCAACCGACGTTGAATTTACATCCAGAGAGCGTCGTCCGAGCAGCGAACGTCCGTCGTCGCATATCACGGTCGCATCTCGCGCGATGCATCTCGGTGATACGACGACGTGGCCACGGAGCCACGTGAGGCCCGACCTCGCGTATCGGAAGCGAGCGTCCGGGGAGGACGAACAATACAAGAGCGGGAGAGACGAACGGGGACGCGCCTACGAGACGAGGGGACGACGCAGAAAATCTACCGGCCGGCAATCTGGTACAATGGATTTTGAAGAGTGTAATTTTCGTCGGCACACAACAATGGCCTGTGTCTAACTTACCTACCTACCTACCGCGCCGTATAATCTCATCGTCCGCGTGCACGCGCGCGCTTCTAATTTTCCGCGCGTCATGGGAATTCTCGATTCTCGCGACTTGACGGAGGTATCTTCAGGTACTCCGAGTATCTTCGATCTCCTCACTGTCGGAGAACCGAAAGACTGTTACTCGCATTTTTTTTTCCCGAGTAATCTCTAATGTTCATTGCGTATATAATAAATCAAAAACTGATGTGCAGAAATTTTGTTTTTCCGAGACTTAATAAGGTAAACGTTTGGCCACTAGTATCCGGCCATTTACCTTACCTTATAGTTTTTTGCTGTACCCTATTTTCAAAACCTGATAAAATAGCAAGAAAACATCGAGCAAACATGCTCGTTTCGTTGAAGCTCTCGTACGTGTACTTAAACTTCGCTCGAACGCGATAAATCCGATCCGCGCGCGTCGTAACTACGGAAAAAGACACGATCGACATTAATCAGCGACGACGCGTACCGAGAGAGCGTTAAAAGCCGCGAGGAGAGTTAATACTTTCCTCGTTTCCACCCGCGGCCAAAGAAATATAACTCGATATCGAAGCAGCGCACGCGCGGCGCAAGGCTGCGAACGCAAGGGTGAGAACGCGGTCCTCCTTTAATCGTCGATCAAATCGATTCCCGCCGTAAATCGTCCGGGGATCGATCCGAGAACGAGGGGGCGTGCCGGCGAAAGAGAGCGCTCCGTTTCTTCTCCCGCGGCCGAGCGATTCGTTTCAACGCGAGAGAGAATCGCGGAAGATCCGCGGCTCGAGATCGCGCCTTAATCTGATGTAAAAGCATATTTTTGTTCGAGAGACTTCACCCGTCTGTCCATCCGTCCGTCCGTGAGATCCCGCCGATAACGCGTCTAATCCCGCCCGCGTTCAGATGCTATCGCCCGCAGCTTCCCCGAAGGGTGGCTGACGACTCGGGGTTGAAGATCTCTGACCCTATCCGATCAAACCGCGATTATGCTCGGAAAGACTGTCGTTCACGCTGTCACGACACTCGTTTGTACGTGGTAACGCTTCGCGGCAGCCGGTCTTCCGAAAGGTGAATCGTTTTAACCCTTTCTCCGAAGCAGTTTATTCAAAAGTGTGTATTTGAAAATACAAATTCCCCACACATGAATTCTTCATGTTTATAGATTTGCGTCGCTCTTTTCAGCGTTATTTCGTGATGTCGTGCTGCTTAAGCACAAAAGGAGTACAGTTTTCGACGCGATTTTATCGCGTGTTTCCTACGTAACGCATATATAAACGGAATAAAGAAAGAAACGAATTAACATAAGTAGATTACCGATCTGAGACAATGTGCGACTGATGTAATTAAAATTAGTATGTAAATTGTATTCACTTAAATCGATTATTCTAAAGAGGAGCACAAAGTAGCTTTTCAGACATGCGCACGTGTGAACGAAGAAACTTAAAAAAAAAAAAAAAAACATTTTATTTAAACTTATTCAAATTGTTCAGAAATTGTCTTCTACATTCTCTGCATTGTAAAAATACACGCCGATTGTGCGCTTCTCCACACTCTGATCTGCATATGTATATCAGACGCAGTAGATCAAATGATATATCAGATGATATATGTACATCTAATATTTGTGTGCTAGCGACTCGGTGTTGCAGAGAAAGATTTCCAACTTACGATAGTTGAAAATTATACTTGGAAAGAGCTTTCACGTCAGAGCCGCTTCTGAAGCAGCTTCTTCTATCTTTGAGTTAAGACGGCGCGAAGTTAAAACATATGTAAGTAGAAAGTTAAAAATCCACAGAGACTTAATTTAATTTTCCATTTTGTGTACAAATTTTTATAAAAGAAAAAAAATTATTAATATAATTATTTTATAAATTTATTATTGTTATAATATGCTTTTCTTTAATTTGTTATGTATATATATTTCTCTCTATCTTCTGTGTTATTGTCTTTCTTCGCGGAGCAAATAAAAACTGATTTGTTAGCATCGCGCCGTATATAGGTAGATAACACGGATAGCAGTTACCGAATGATTGACAACGGTGCTGTTTGCAAATTCCAGTCACGATGATCCAAATGTTTTCGGTCACCCCGTGAACGTGCGCACTCTCACGATACACCGCGCTGATCGACCTCGCCCGGTGCAGAAAGAACAAAAAAAAAGCGGGATCGAGACGCGATTTCGATTCCTAAGCCTGTGCCGACAGAGCCAAACATGTTATTTTCTTGTTCACGGTGCCTCGATATCCGATCGACCGGGCACCCCCGATTGGTCCCGCTTGGATTTTAACCCGTCCCACCGCGTTCGCGCAGCCGTCCAATCGCCGCGCCGGCTGATAAGCGAGGCCATAATTAACACGGTTTGTTAATGAGCTGCCCGGGACGGTCGACGATGGCTGAATGAAAACGTCGCGAAGAAACGACAGACTTTAGTCGCAGCTGAACGCAGCTCGGTTAGATCCTCGCGGGATCGACGCAAGATTTCTTTCGCGCAATTCGATTTTGTCAAAATACCGGAAGTACGTAAGCGCGTGCGAGTGAGAAATTTTAGCGATCGGTGTTTGCGAATGGTGTTGTTCGCGTTGCAAATCGTCGCGAACTAACTGTTTCCACATTTGATGTCGAACGAAGATTTGAGTGAAATATCTCGAAAGTAATTGCGAAGATCTATCTCTGCGCGCGACTTTCGTGTAATTGTGAACCAAAAAAAAATCACATTGCGTAACGCGCAACATTAGTGAAATCTGTGAATTGATCGATAACTGTAATGACGAGAAACGTCATTGAGAATTTTTTGTGGTAAAAAGTGCTTTTTAATGTAAGACCAAATTTTCACAAGTCTTGCCACATTAACGAGACTCACACAAAAGACAAACAGACGCATATATGTCTAGATAATATTTTAAATCATATATTATTTAAACGCAACTGTGTGAAACATACGTGGCTAGATTTTTTTCTGAGAAAGGTAAGCTATTCACACACAGATGGGATTTCGTCTGAACCGTGATAATAAATTTCGCGACGAGCGAACCAAAAGCGCGATAAATTTTACAAACGCCTTTTTTTTTTTTATTGAAGAATAGATAAAATAATGTCGCGATAAATCGGCGGAATGTGCGGTTTTTCTGAAACCAGTCCAGTCGTCGAACGCGTGGACGTCAGGCGATAATCTCAGTTTCGCGCGAATTGTCGCTGCGTCAGCACAAGCTATTCCACGTGACTATTCGCGATCGAGAGACGCAGGAACACAACAACTACACTCGCTCATATTCTCATTAGATGTGAACAGAGTACACACGATGCAAATAATTACACATAAGCTATTTTCTTCCGCCACGCGCAGCAATTACGATGACGAGATGAATTTCGTAACGCGTCGCGTATTTATTACGTTCATTTAACAGGCTATTCTCGATTTCGTATGCATCGTTAAACGCAGCGTCATTAAAATCAAACGCTGTTCTTCTTGATGGCAGTTTATCATAATGGAAAATGTCTGTCTAAGACACAAAAAATAAATACATGCAGAATTTATTAAAAAGACAAAAAATATTATAAATCGAGCTCTCTTTTTCGAGATGAGTTTTGAAAAACAGTAAAACTAGATTTTTCGTTCGCTCTAATGGGACGAATGCGAAACCGCGTGATATGAATCTCCAAAAATTCTAATTACACCGTCGTCGAGCAAGATTTTCGTCACGCACGTCGTTTACGGAAGAAATTGCAACGTGAAATTGCTCCCAGCGAGCATCCACGCGCGCGAGAGAAAGAGAGAGAGAGAGAGTGAAAGAGAGCGCGCAACGGAACGTTATGCATCGCATGTCGCGCGCCGTATAATTAAACCACGATATTTTCACCGAATACAAAACATGCAATTATCTCATCTAAATTGCATACAATACCGCGCTTCTTAATACCGAAACCTACGTTACATTGTAACGAAGCTTATGGATAAGCACACGCCGCGACTGGCTAGTCGCCGTATAATCTTCATTTCCTTCGTTTACGAACCTGCGTATGCGAGAGAAAAAGAGAGAGAAAAAAAAAGAGATGAGATTTAGAAATATTACATTTGAAATTATAACACATGAGCAACGTTATATAAATTACGTTAAAAGCAAAAGATAATACATTTACCGTAATTGAGATTTTTATCTATAGCTACACAAATGATTTCTTAATTTTTCTTAATTATTTGTACACACCTATACGTTCCAACATCGAAGAAACTTTATACGATTATTACTTTATTTCTAATGTTTTTAATAAATGAAAAAAAAGAAATATAAAAGAAAGATATACACACATACAAACACAAAAAGCTTTGTCCTTGCGTGTTTCTGCATTCGCAGAAGCAGGCACATGTGGATCGCCGCGATCTATTTTCAGTCTTTTGCCGTGAATCGCGTCGTCTTGCACGAGGATGCCGCGACGAGTTTTTGCGAAAAGCTCATATTTCTCGGCGCTTCTTTTGTTCCACGCGAGGACCGTCGATATAATTAGAGATCATTTTGTGTTTAATCGCGACGCTTACGCTCGCTCCTTCGGAGAACCTGTTTTGTGTTTTTTTTTTGTTTCATTATTATTAATTAATACAAGAGAACTCCGCAATAACTCGTCAGCCTGCTGGCTTCTTACGGTCGGGATTTAAAATATACGACGATAATGAAAGACCGTATTGTGATCCTTTCGACATGTTAATTTTTATTCTCTTGATATATAAAATTAAAATCATTTGCTGATTGTCTCTCCAAGCAAAAGACAGTGTTAGATTTTATTATGTACATACTTTATATATGTTTTAATCGTTATTTTATTATCAATTATCTCTGCCAACCTTCGATTATCCGTCGAGAACTCTCAGGGATTCGCGATCTCATTCATTAAGTATCACGTAACAGAATGTGCACTACTTGCACAGTCTCCGAATATATACCTGACGTCTCGGGTTTGTTGTCGCGAGTGTTAAAAGCGATTGATACGTGTGATAAAACGGTGCCAACAATATGCGCGCGGATATGGATCTCTCCCGATCCTGTAACAAGCTCACGCCTCCCGATGGCGCGACCAGATACACTTAAAAACTTCATTGTGAAGATTGAAAAAGAACGCGCGCGCGAAACTTTTAACACACACACTCGTTGCATCCTGCGACAATTAATGCACTTAGCGGTTTTCCCGCAAATGAATTTTCAACAAGCACGTGAAGTGACTTTTAAGCGCGCGACTCGCCTGTTGCGGTTTTTATCACACGCGAGATCTCTGTTGTGTACCGTGGCTGTGTTTTGTAACGAGTAGATAAATCCGTGCATTCGTCTCTCTAATTACGTCCGATGCGCCGCCGTTGCGCCACATGTTGTTCCGTCAATATTTGAGATATACATCTAAAGCCATAATTCGACACTTGAATCTCGATTTATCACAAGAAAAAACTTAAACGTTCAGATTACACGAAGAAAGAACTTTAAACCCGACCCTTCGTAAGTAATCTATCGAACTGGCGAGTCACAAACTGGGGGCATTATTTTTAGAAAAAAAATTTTTATCAAGAAAATTTACATTCTATAGATTTCTTGTAAGCAACACGCAGTTAATTGCGCGGAATAGAATTTGTCTAAACAGGATATATATAATATAAATTTTTCGAACGTATTTCCTGAACAACAAACTTGAACTTCGACCGACGTGAAAGAAATGGTCAGGTGTCGTTTGTTTTTAGGTCTGCCTACGTAGTAAAAAAAAAATAATTAAATGGAAATTCACCGCAAGAAGAATAGCCGCCGCCGGCATAAATTATCAATCGCTCGCTCGCGTGTGTTGTAGCGCTTTAAGTATTAATTTATTCCACGCGTATCAAACGCGTGTGTCAATACGCGTATCATCGTTCGCTCGCAACGACACAAGCGCAATAAAACTTGTTTTCTCTTTCATTCGTGTTTAATCAATCGTTGTTTCTTGCTCTGTTTTCAGGATGGTGCTGGTGGTGGGCGGGGTAGTTCTGCAGGAGGAGATTCCTGCGGACAGCAGATCTCTGTATGCGGCTCATCCGGTGTATCGCGAGAGCGCGGCCCAGCTGCACTCAATGCCGGCGAAACTCGTCGGTCCCGTGGGCCTGCTCTACGTTCAGCAGCGGGAAATGGCCGCGACTCTGCCGCACGACAGTAAGTGCATCTTGGCACGCTATTTTGTTGCGGTGGTAAAAATAATTTAATCGGGAAGAAGAATATAAGAGAGAGAGAGAGAGAGAGAGAGAGAGAGAGAGAGAGAGAGAGTGAGAGATAGATATGGATAGGGAGAGAGAGATAAAAAAAAGATTTTCATGTAATGGAAAAATCATATAACACGCGCACAAAAAGTAATTCACTCGAAATGTGCGTGATTTCGACAAGAATAATAAATCTCGCGATAATAACGAGACACATTCCTGCGTTATCATGTAATTTATTACGATCGTCGTCCTCAAGCAATTTTGTGACCATTACACTCGAGGAAAACACATGTTAAAAAAAAAAAAAAAAAAAAAAAAAAAAAAAAAATGGACGATCTCTTCGTACATATATATAATGAAAACACTGATGATTAGACACGACATATAAAATGAAATAAAATATTATTCTATATTATAATTGTGAATTTTATTTTACATTTATATGTGATCTTTTTAAGTGACTTTCTATTTTTTTGAGATATGCAGAATTGCTAAATCTGCTTTTCAAATTATTTTATTGCGCCAAGAGAAAGTTTGCACAAATATTGATGATGCTGTTCTCTTCTCTCTCTTTGAAGATGAACAAAATTCTCAGAAAACAATTTCTCTCTCTTTCTCTCTTCGTCGAAAGGACATGTTACTGATGTAACAGTCATGCGATCTCGTGTTATCGTCTGTCGACGAGATATCGAATTGTGTTACCGGCTAATTTTTAACGCGCGATATCGCACAGGATTGACGCAACGTGCCAGCATCTTTTACCAGCTGTATGCGAGATTACGCACTTAATTGTGAAAATATCAAAAAAAAAAAAAAAACCCTCGTGCGGAGTTGATAAGGCGACGGAGCGCAGTATTGAGCGCGTTATCGAGCGATTGTAAATTGCAACTCGATTTGTTTTTTTTAGTCCAATTTAAAAATAACGAGAGACGCGATTTGTCAATAAAGCTGTACGATAAAATACTTCATCAAAACTTTTTTTTTTTTCACCGTGTTGATCCACTCGGTCTGGATGAATCTGGTAATGTTTCGCAAGAGAAAAAAAAAGAAAGAAAAAAGGAAAAAAAAGATTTGCAGTGTTTTTGTTGCTCAACATATTAAATCTCCATCAGCGGTCTTTTTATCAGGACGTTACATAAAAAGCAACTTGTTACTCGTCTCGGAATTTTATATTAAAAATATGCAAAAGATGATTTATTGCTTCGATTCCACAATCTTCTCGCGAGCACAAAATCGCGTTCCTCGCGTGTACGTGTATCTAAAAAATTTATATTAATAATTAATAAAAAGATAAAAAAATATGTTTTTTAAGCAATATAAAAAAAAATTTATATTTTATATAATCGAGGAAAGTTACGATTGCAACAGCGAACAGTTTTAACAATCTACACGACTCTTTTCAGAGCTCGATGTTTGCACCAACCGTATACATGTATTCTTTTTCCCTTTCACAGAAAACGTAAGCATCCTCGGTTCGGACGACATGACCACGTGCATAATCGTCGTCGTCAGGCATTCCGGTAAGTATATATTTGAATGTACAATCGCGGTCGTTATAAAATAGTTACACGTAAACGGTTGCGTATAAATGGCTCGCGACACGGTCGGTGAAAAAAAAATTAAAGATCGGAATAACGTCACGATCGACAAACAAAATCCGACGATTGAGCTCACGTCACTGGAAAAACTTTTAAATTGTAGTTTGTAAGATGTAACATAAGATGTCGTCAAATTTAAAATGCACAATTTCGAAATAAAAAAAAAAAAAATATTTTCGAAAGAACCTTCTTCAAAAGCTGTAACGATGATCATTTTGCTGCTTCGCGCTCTCGAGGAAAAAAATATAGCTGATTCCAATTCATATTCACATGGTTATTTAAACGCTAATCTCTTACGATATCACAAGCTGAAACAGCTTCGAAGAAATAATTGCGATTTATCTCGCGCGGCTTTAGAAAAATCCACATCCATCTTTCATGCGCAATTCTCTATAGAATATTATTGTGCGCTACCGGAGCAAAGTGCGTAATAATGTTTATTCTTCTACCACACATCTCGCACACGTGGAAAAAAAATAACATTATTTCAAAAGTGTAACACAATGATTTTTCAGTCGCGCTAAGAAAAATAAACGCGACCCCGCGAGAGAGAGAACACGAAAAATGTATAAAAATTTCTTATGCGCGTGTCCCTTCCCGTAACAAGCACGTACGTTTTCTGTCCGACATTTATAACTATTTATAACAGATATAAATCAACGGGGCTTCATAAATGTTACTTTTCCGAACAATAACGTATTTCATCTCGCACGAACGAGCCCATCATGTGTTGTGCCGTGCACAACGCGTCGTGTATATCTCGACAAAACTATCCCGAGATACGCTCGTTCTCTTCCTTAGCTTTCTCCTTGCCAGGCCAAACGGCGACACTGCATCGCGACGCGAAGCTGGGTGTCTCCGATCGTCTTTAAAGTTGCGCGTGAATAACGGCCGTGTGGTAGAAAGTACGACGTCGAAAGTACGTAATTACAAGCGACAGTTGGCGAATGTACAAAAAAAATGCGCTTTTATCTCGCGCCGAGATTTTTTTCACGTTTGAAATTTTTTCTACTCAGATTTGATTACATTTCTGATTAATTACATTAACGTTATTATTACATTAACGTAATTATATACATTAATATACAATAGGAAAAAATAAAATATGCGAGAAGAATATACACAAATTGTTTATGCAATGCGTCTGAAACTGTACATCTCGGTGAGAGTTCGCTCTAACTGCTATCTTCTGTTCCATTCCGTTCTTATCGTCAAAACGCGCGGCGATAAATCGCGTCGGACACGCGCGATTCTGCGCGGAATCGTTTTCAGCAGATCGCTGTGCAACGTGAGCGCGCGTCTTCGGTCGTTTTCGTTCGCTCGGTGCAATAAACAGCGAGAAAGGCCCCGACGCTCGCTCGCGATAATGAGCATGCCGCGGTAATTAGCGAGTCGGCCCCGGTAGCGGCGTTCAAACGCTTGAAAATTAATTTTCCTTTTAACCGACGATATTATATTCTTTCCAAAAGAGGCAAAGTGTAACGATCACAAAAGGAGACATAATAGTTTTGAAGATAATTTTCATTGAAGTACTTTGAAACTTTTCTCGGCTGATTTTTTAACACTGACATAAACTTATATAGCCTTTACTTGAAAGATTTCTCGATAAAATTTGAATTATTTTAAATTATATTGTCCTTACTTTATTGTTTTATATTTCGAAATTATGAGCGAAAACAATTATTCTGTTAATCTGATTGTTTCCGAGATTTGATCGCGATTTTTCAAATAAAACTTGTCTAATAAATTTTCTCTATATTTTTGAAGAAGTAACAAATACTCGAATCATCTTTGACTTCAATATCGTGAGATCAAAGTCAGATTCCGATTGTTATCTCTTTACTTTATTTGGATTACAGGTTCAGGCGCCGTAGCACTGGCGCATCTTGACGGTTCTGGAACAGAGGACGCCGCTGCGTCGATGATCCGAAGGGTAACGGAACTCTCCATTGGATATCCCGCCGTGGAAGGCCGCTTAGAGCTACAACTCGTCGGCGGTTACTCCGATCCGAGAAACTATTCCGAGGAATTATTCTACAATATACTTTGTGCGTGTGAAACAAAAATATGTATTTTTGCTATAATATCGCTGTTATTTTTCTCAGTACCACGTAGAATTTGTTTCTCGAGAAGAGACGTCTTTGGCTTACTGTGCGCGCGGATATGACGCAAATAAAATGATTTCGTTCGCTTTGCTCGAGATAAAACCAGAGATAAAGACTTCATGTCGCAACGAAATTTCTCGACAATTTATTTATACTCTCAGTTCGATATTAAACGTGTTCAATAAATAAATCAGTCTTGTTTTTCGAACGATCACATAACGTAAAATTACGTACATAAAAATGTACTTATTTACAGCCGGAAATAAACGGAAAACCAAACTGGACGATAAAAACAATCGCTTCTAAATTAGAACGGAAATTATATTTCGCGTCGACGACGTTTAACGGGTCGATTATCTTCCAGCCGCGTTTCACAAGCAACCGGTAGAGATCGACCTGACGTTGTGCTGCGTGGGCGAACTAAATACCACTGTGAGAGGCGGGATTCACTGGCCGGTGATCTACGGTATCGGTCTGAATGTGAAGACGGGCGAGATCTTTCCCGCAAGTTTTCCCGACAAAGGCCCGGATCAGGCATTGAGGTGCGCCAGACAATTGACCGGAGGTCAGCAGGTGCGTGTATGCGGAATATTTACATTCGCAGTATTCTCGTATTGCCGAAGGTGAACTAGTAATTAATTTATAATCAAGCCACGTCATAATTTGCTATGTAAATCATAGTTTTATATAAATTTATATGCCCTTCCTACTTACACATGTACGTACTATATATAGTGTTATTTTGATTAAGCGTCAAATTTCACATTGCATATATCGTATAGTTTTTAGTGAATATTTTCATTGTGCGCACACAGGTTTTGGATATATACGACTACACTCTAGGATTACTGAGAATCGGACCGTTCAATTATGATCCTCTGCGAGGCGTGGATCTCTGGCTGGCGCAGTCCGATCAATTTATTCTACAGCACTTGTCAACGTCCCCGGAAGTTGAACAACCACATTTCGTTGCACAGGTAATGATTATCTTAATAATTAATAATAATAATAATAATGTATACTACTAATTGTAGTTTATAATATGAGAAAGTTTTGAAAAAAAGCTACCAGCTATTGAATTATTGTTTCAGGTGCGAGCGACGCTCAAGTACATTCAGGACAATCAATTTCCGGCCGTCACCGTCTTTCGGGATAACAAACCTCATTACTACCGCCGCGACGAGACTACAGGTTTCTGGCAACCGATGCGATACTAACTTCAGAAAAGCTGAAGATTCGATCAAGCGTTTGCACAAAGAAGATCGTTCGCGGCGCAAAATCTTCGCGGCGAAGTTCACAATGTCAAATCAATGACGAGATGCGTACGTGGAGCAGGATGATTAAATTGAAGAATGTTAAATCAAGTTACACGAATTTAGAGCAGCGTCTTTGGGAAGTCGCCGTCAGGTTTTTTAAACCTCCAAAAGCCTCGCGAGCGTTTATAAAAGCGTCCATAGAAGTGTGTCTTCTCAAAACGGATTGTCCGATATTTGCGATTAACGAGCAAATTGCAGAAGTCGTCGTATATAATTACAGCCTTTGTCTGGCACGCAATTATCTGTGATTGACGAGAAAAGTCCGGGAAGGAAGTCGTAAGATCGAGTCATTGAATATAATCGAAACGATCGCAATCAGCGGTCTTCTCTCCGGTCTTCGTTCACAACAAAAGACGTCTCGCGAGAGCTGCATAAAACGCAAATCAATACAACATTTTAACGTTTATTGTCGATTTGTAATATTCACAATATATCTCTATTGTCACGAAATCAGATAAAAAACAAAGTGCTTGGAGAAATAAAAGAATGATTTCGAGACAAAATTTTTTTCCGAACAAAATTTCTCAATATATGGCGAAACGCGGAGTAATGCGTGTTCTTTTTCTGCAAGTTTTTTTTTATCCGGTTCACTGATCGACGCGACACAAACAACACAAGTTGAAAGATTTTCTAGAGAAGAAGAAACGGTAGAAAGAAAATAACCTGAGAAAATAATCATACAAGATCGTGCACAAGTAAGGATATGTATTAAAGACATCTCTTTCTCCTATTTATTATACATTTTTTATATATAGATATTTTTAGAACGTACTGAAAGTAAACATTTTACGTATTATTGTACGAGTGCAGCGCACAATCTCTCTCAGTTGTATAAAAAAAAAAAAAGGCCTGTATGCACTGAGCAAACTGGCATTGTTGAATTTTCTTTTTTTTTTTTTTTTTTTTTTTTT
>QVNV01027834.1:0-34418 GCA_014825455.1 Pseudomyrmex pallidus
TATATCATAGTTCTTTCCCTCGAATGAGAAACTTTCCCAATCGTTCGTCCTGTGTCTTTTCTTTACCCGCGCTCTTTGGCTTCTTATTTTCTCATATCTCTCCGTTTCCAAACCGTAAAAGAGATTCAATAGGAACCCGTACATCTCGCAGCTAAATCATCTATAGATCCATAATTGTTTGTCAATATTTCTCTATCAAAATAACAGACGAAACTTTCTTTCCAAGATGGAAAAGACCTTGTACTTTCTGCCAGTTTGTTTCTATATATATATATTTTTACGTAATGCACTAGTAAATATTCTTTGGTAAATACTGTTCATTGTTTCTCCGTATGGAAGTTTCAATATCTTTTGAGAATTTTGTATTTTTAGGAACATTTCAGAAACACAACGCACGTACGTAATAATTTATGTTAAAATGTAAGGAATACTTTATGATGAAAAAAAAAATTGTTTACACACGGTGGTTATTTAAAAAAAATAAGTGGATTTAAATATGTAAATGTGTAACGTGTAACGAAAACATAGCTGTATTAATAAATTTAATTTCCGCAAGCAATTTGGATATTATTTTTAATATTTTACATGTAATGCTCAATCGCACGTGACGATAAAATGCAAATAAAAAAAATCCTTAACAATCTTCAACAATTCGACAATCTTTTGAAATAAATCGGCTAAAAAAATTTAACTTTCTTACAAAGAACGAAACACCGAAAAAATGGAAATATTAAATGCAAAACACTTGTAAGAGAGAATGCCACAACGATATTAATACGTAAAAAATGTAAGAAAGGCGTGAAACAAGAAAGGTTTCTTTAACCTGCTGCATATATCATACGGTATCGACAGATTTCTGTTTTCAGAGAGTTTTATTATGACTTGAGTTCTATACTAATATTCTGTACGGCAAATCGTCACACATCAGGCTTAAAATAAAATTTCAAAAAAATGTCATGTTAAAATGTCGCGTACAACAAATTCGAACGGAAACTTCCGTATGCGATTACGATTGAAATAATGGCGCTACGAGATAGAGATCGCGTCATGCACATTCGGGAGCTATTTATTTAGTTGGCATTTTTCTGACGGAGCGATCGACGTGACGTCGCCTCGAGAAGGCGAACGAATGTAGAAGCCAATGTTATTGCTGGAACATGCCGCGCCGGTATTTAGAATACATAAGCGAACGGTATGTTTGCATATACGGCGGGTTATGTACACCCCCCGGGTTCAGTAACCCTTATGCCGACGTGCTCGACGAGGCTGGCTGAGCCCGGCGAGCACTCAACACGGCGCGTCTCGCGCGGAAACATCTACAACTGTATACCGAGTTAGATCTATCATTTGAGAAATTGCCGTATATACGCAACCGCTTGTTGTACGAACGATATAATGTTTAATGATGTGTTGTACGAACGCACAAACACACTCACCAATTGTAATCTTGTCCGGGAACGCGGCGGGTACCAGAATCAAAAGGACGGTTAAGGCCATGGTCATCATTGTGGCAGTTGATACTGGTTTGTTGATTCCACCGGCACCGGCGTTTTTCGCGTACCCCTCGGTCTTCCCGGGTACGTGCGATGACGTGATGGCACCGAGAGGGAACGCGGTGGCGCGACGACGCCGTCGCGACAAGGGTGGTCCACCCCTCACGTGAACAGGCGGGAGCATCTTCCGAGCTCCGTGGTCTGACACAAACTGCCGTACTCCACTCGGCGTGAACTCGGTCTCGCCTGAACCGCCCCAGCATCCCTCTGTTCTCCGTCTCGCTTGCTCGCTCCCTCTTTCTCTCTTCCCCTTCTCTCTCTTTCTCTCACTCTCGCTCCTCTTTCCCTGCTTCTCACCTCACCTACCCTCTGTCTTGCTCCTTTCTCTTTCCCGCTCGCGAGTTCCCTTAACCAGCAACCACCCCTCGTCCTTCTTTTGCGAAAGAGGATTGCAGCGCTCTCGCTCTCGATTCCAACCCCTCTCCTGAATCACCCGCGCTCTCCGTTGCGACTTCCGCCACCACTGACGCGAGCATCCACTCTCACCTCCTCTCTCTCCTCTCTCTCTCTCTCTCTCTCTCTCTCTCTCTCTCTCTCTCTCTCTCTCTCTCTCTCGTTCCATCCTTCTTCCCGTTGTATGCGCTCTATTCTCTTTTCCTCTGTCGCGCCCTCGTGCACGACGGTAGTTCGGGGTGGAAGCGTACGTTTAACGCGCATGTTACGATAGTCGCGGTGCGCGTGTTCGTCTCGGAAATATTCCGCGCACCTGCTGACTGGCTCCGCGTCGCGCTACCGATACTTCCACCGATACGCGTTGCGATGCACGCGTCCGTGTATCCCGTCGATAGACCGGAATTAAAACGATTCGCGAGTTTATTTCCGCCCGCGGATTTGTTAACAGCTGGTCGTACCGACTTGGCTGCATTTTGTGTGTGACGATTTGCACGCACGCCGAAACGCGCATTATCGAGACTTAGTAAGTTGTGAATAATAGATCAATTTCTTTAAAATTAGCATTATTTAAAGATGTTTTAATTTTTTTTATGTAAATCTGATTAAAAACACTTTCTATTCATATAGCTAAATGCTTTATATAAAGTTTATGTTACGTGTCCAACAAGTAAACAAATTCCTTTTCAATGTGTTTTTCGACAAAATAGATTTTTTTAAGAGTCGATTCTACCTATCTGTTTCGAATTTCCGGGATTTTTGCAATGTATGAAATCTATAAAAAAAAAAAAAAAGATTATTTTATTTCTCGGTATTCCGAATATGACTGACAATTCTGACTGAAAGAATAAATTGTGAAAAGAATCACATCGCCTTTCGAATATTATGTTGAAATGTTTTACTAAATACAGATCTATTTTCTTTTTTCTCGCAATAATGAACAAGTTGTTAAATATGTACGCTCTAATTCACTGTCTTGCTCTGTCCATTTACCGCGCATTAGACGAAGAGCCGGAGCACATCATAATGTTTTTATAGCCTCTACACGACACAATACAACAAGAGAGCGGTGCAATGCCGCTTTAGTTCTGATGGCAAGAGTATCCGATATTACATGCACGCGTAACGTTCTCTTTGCCAGGAAATTCATAAGAATAAGGTATAAGTTACCGGAAAGCGCCGCTCCGCGCGTCGCAAACAGTCTCTGTCTAATATATGCGCGACGCGTCTTCGCTCGTTTCTCGGATAACTTTCTTCGTCGAGGTTTTAAGCGGTCGGACGGTCAACTTTATACGTCCACGCTGGCGAATTATGGAAATCCTTCCTGAAAAAGTTCAAAGTGCGGTGAAACCACGCTAACGTGTCAAAAGGTGTAAGTCGTTGTCAGAGTTTGTCAGAAGTTTTGACAAAAGCATTAATGTTTATTCTTATGCTATCACGTTAATATCTTTATATATATTTAACGTAAAATAACAAAAATTATTTAAAAATTAAAGCAAAAAATATTTTTATCTCATCGTTGTCAACGCGCTATATTGGCACAACTATCGATCGTTGTATCCTTTCTCAGAAAATGCATTTCAAGATTTTATTTTATCTCTTTTTTGAAGATGCTGATCGTCTTTTGGCTTTTCTATGTCTTCTGTCTGGGAACACAAAATAAAACCGTGAATGTTGTTGCGTAAAACAAAACCATATCGTACAGAAAACGCTTAGAATTTTACAACACACAAGCTACGATACGACCGACGCGAAAGCGCGTGAAGCGTTGTGTGTTTGAGACACTTTGAGAGCGAGTAAGAGTTTACAAGATATCGATATGCACAATCGATGCGATACGCTGTCGAATTCTTGATCGACGAATAATGATTGATTACACTGGTTACACTTTCAGTACTACAAGTCTATAGAACACATATACTGTGAACGCTTATGTAATACAAGTAATTAATATATATTTTTTAAATATGTAATAATAGGCTTAAAACTTTTTGTCGATTATTTTGATTTAAATGAGTCTAGAGCTGCATTTTATGTAGAGAGTTTACTAGTAGCTGCCGTCTTCAAGCGCTAATATGTTTAATAATATTGAACTACGAAGCCATATTCTCACTCTCAGTTGGTTATATCTGATCACATGGTTCTGGTCCATGCTGTATCAGGTCAGGGCCATATGAGGAATTGTAATAGCTTTTTCGCTCTGTAAGCTAGCGCAATGTTTACGAGTAGAGCTACTCTAAATTATTTTTAAAACAATTTAAACTTTTACAAACTGCGTAAAACTTTATACGACGTTTGTTATTTGTACGAAAGATTTTTTCGCCTACCATATTTTACATTGATTATTTGAGTATGAAAAGATATAATTTTATCACGATTCCGAGTTTTGTATAAGAAACGTGTAGACTTGAAAAAATTTTTCTTTGCTTCAAACTAGCAATCGAAAGACGAGAAATACATAGTTTTTTGTTTTCGTGCTGTTGAGATAAACGCAATTCACGATTATTAGTTACATTTCATCATCTTACATTTACTTTTAATACGCGATTTTACATTTATGCGAATATAAGTTTATATTTTTATGTTTATTTAAGTTTATGCCCGAAGGGATTTATTGTAAGAATTAAATTTTATAAGTATGGAAGAATATACAACAATATATAAATTATTAAATCAGCAATAACATATATAAATAAATAGTATATATATGGAAACATGTACATATAAGTAGCATATATAAAACATCAAGTAAAAATGAAAATTCATACCACCACCAAGTTTATATAAAAGAAATCAGTGCGATTATTACAAGCCAACACTACGCATGCAATATAAAAATCATCCCTTTTAGCTATGTATTAAATATAAATATATTTATCTTTCTCATAAGTGCACATATCAAATATCTTTAAAAATTTTTATACTTATAATTTAACTCATGATAATTATAAAGCTATGCATATCATGTATAATAAGATAACAAAATTTTTTGCTAAAAGGAACACAAATAGTAAAAGTTGATTTTATAACTCATATTTTTGCGGTCCCTACGTTGTCCATCGATGTATCTTCTTCTCCACTTCGAGGTCTCCTCTCAGTCGGAAGTAGTCCAAGACTGCGACGTTCCACGTAGTTTGAAGCACTGTTGTCACTCGCGACGCGGAAGACGCGAAATTCAACACACACACGTGACGTTTAAATTTTATTATATTTCAAAGTCTTTTTCAAACACATTTTTCTACAGTCCACACTTAATTTACTACCGCACTTTTTAAACTTTCACGTACGACTTTATTCACTACTGCATTTTTCAAACTTTTACGCGTACGACTTTATTCACTACCGCACTTCTTAAAATTTCACGCACAAACAATAAAAACAGACTTAAAACACTATTTTTATGACGGAACGAATGTACGATTTATCCTGACGTGTGATCCAGTAGTTGCGTAATGTTGTTAAGCAAGGCTGGTTTTAGCCTCGCAGTTCAAGTTTGCGAGAATTGTTGCACCTTATGTTTAGCGAAGCATGAGAACTATTCTAATACGACTCGTATAATAAACTTACGAACATATGTTCGTAACTCTTTACACAAACAACTTCGAAACATTGCAAAATTGAATTTAAAAAACCGTAAATCGAATTTAAAAAATCTATTTAATCATCGCGACTATGTATATGAAACTTTGACTCGACACATTCAAGTAATCAAGAAGAATATATCTTGTATAAATATTATTCAGATTTAAATAAATGCAAACCAATGTATCTTTTAACGAATTTTTTATAAGTTACGTTATTTTCCTTTTACGCGAGTTTATAAAATATAAATATACTTAATGTTTCTTCGCAATGTACTTAACAGTAATTAAATAATATCGTAGGGAAGATTAAATGCCGAAGAAAAAAGTTAATATAATAAACAACGTAAATCTTCATTTTTGTGAAATAATCGCGATCCTACTCTAAGACTTTGCGCAAATTTGTGGCGCAATTCAAGCGCAATTCGATTTCGACGCAGATAAAATGGACAACACTTTTACTTTATGAAACACATCGAGAACAGATGTCTTACAAACATAACAAATAATATATTATATAAACACATTATACAATAATATATATGTATAACATTTTATTTAAAAAGCCAACAGAATATAATATTTCCGTTTCTTTCTTTTAGTTTTATGTAGATTCGAGTATAAGTGTTACTATTTAATTGTTCAAAAAGATTCATAATATTCAAAATATAAATTTATAATTTGAACTAATTTTATATACATATCAATATGAAATATATTTAAATTATGCTCGATGTTTCAAAGAAACAAATATCTACATGCAAATCGCACTGATTTTGTAAAATAAAAACCACCACCATAACCCTAAAGGGTTACTTACCGAGTGCTGGCCACCACTGCTATACACCACTCTGTAACAAAAGTAAAATTTTCTTTTGATTTTTAGATGTAAAAGTGTCTATAAGAAAATGTATTTGATAGAATATAAGTATGATTATGAATATAATAAAACTATGAAAACAACATACCTTCGTGCCAGCACCCTATTTCCTGAACTGGCCTCTGCGATACCCCGAATTCCTCTGCGTGAATAATTTGTCCACATCTGAAAGAATAAATACGAAGACAATAGTTGAAAAAGTTATCTATGAAAAGATTTATGTAAGTCTTAAATAAGTTAAAGTGTGTGTTAAATATATAACTTTACGTTTTAAAACAGAAATATGTTATATTTCATTTTTTGCAAATGTAATACTGACCTGTATTCTGTCTCGAAATGGTTCAAACTATCTCCACCGAAGTCACACACTCCTTTACGTAAACAATCCGTCCGCACCTGAAACAACAAATATCAAGATAAAAATTAAGAGAGTTAATTATAAGAAAAAATATTTAAGTGTGTTAAATAAATTAAAATTAAAAAAATAATTTCACGTTTTAAAATAAAAATATGTTGTAGTTTGTTTAATACTTGCACACATATGACATTTACCTTTATGCTGTCCTCAGATGGCCCGAACCGGCTCCTCCGGTGCAGCAAACTCCTCTTCTCTCCTCTCCTCTCCACTATCCGTTCGCATCTGAAACAACAAAAATCAGGAAGAAATTAGTAGAATTAGTTACGAGAGAGATTATTAAATCTTTAAACAAATTATAGAGTTCATTAAGTTTAAGTTTTAAAGCAGAATTGTTGTTGTTAATTTATTTTGTACTTGCAAATATACCACTGACCTTTATACTTTCTTCAGATAATCTAAATCGTTTTCTCCAGTCCGTTATAAATCCATATTATGTGTTCGTTATAATTCCATCTGACTTTATGTGTTACGATTTATGTATTACGACATTTTATATCAATATTTTATTAGAAAAACATTAAAAAAGAAATTAAAATAATTATTGATATTTTATTTATATATTAGCACATATATAAATTTTTATAATACCGTAAATATTTGATTTAGTTTTACTTCTGATTATCAAATCAGTCAAATATCTGACAATCTACACGGTTTGATCTGTCACCAGACTCTTCGGTAGCAGCAGAGATAACAATGGATCCTTTTGTATCTAACTGCTACTGTAGAGTATCTGACGGCAGATGGATCCATACCAAACCGTGCAGAAGTATCTAGATTTTGACTGCATTATTTTTACTTATATGTCAAAATATGTTACAATTAATGTATCTGTGTTGATTATATAATTATTATCATTATATTATACATATGTATAATTATTATATGTGTATATATTTTATATCAAAATATTAATGATTCTTCTACATCTTAGTCTCACTAACTTTTTTTTTACATAACCGTTATATAAACGTTATTTAACTAATTGTTCAACTATTCAGTCAAAAATATCAATAATCGCTTTGATATATTAAACACAACATATATGCATTGTTAAATAAATAAATTCAATACATACAGACAAAAAACAAGTCGTAATATTTAAAACATTCGTGACACATCTTACAACAAAGAGCAATCTGATCAGTGGCTGGAACAAGGATGAGGATGGGCGATCTCTGCATCATCTTGAAACAGAAAAGATAAATTGTAAAATATATTGTAATAAATAACTATAAAAATATACAAAACTGTTAATAAATATTTTATTTACGAGAATATTATATTTTTCAATATGTAAAATGTGTCGCGATATTTTGTGTGTGTGTGTGTGTGTGTGTGTCTGTGTGTTATTACCGTAAATGTTCGTTGATTATCAGTACCGCGATTCTCATTATGCATCAATAAGTATGTTCGTTACTTTGTGATATATATGACTTACTAATATTCGCGCGCGAGACGATAATAAACGCGAAAAATATGAGACAATTCGAACTTGTACTTGTCCGTGTCGCGCGCCGGCCATTTTCTGTCTGCGGAGCGCGAACAGTCGCGAAATAATTTCGCCGTAAAACTCGCTACCAGTTCGTGCGCGATGGTAATTTATATATTATTCCGAACGTCCGACACTTCGTAGCACATATGTGTATTAACGATATTTATACGCTAGACAAGAATTGCGATAATTACCTGATAATTTGAGCAAAAAGTTCTGTTCCGACTGTGCCGTACACGACTGTGTCGCGCGTTCTTTCACGTCTGCCTCCTGAAACAAAAATATATCAAAGTGCGCGTTAATACTCATGTATAATAGTATTCTGAACAACCAATACTTCGCGAAACATATGTGGTAACGATATTTATACGCAAGACAATAAGAATTGCAAGAAATACCTGTCAATTAGAAGGAAAAAGTCTGCTTCGTGCGTCTGCCTAAAGTGAAAAGTGTCGACTGAAAAGCGCGGGATATTGCGATTCTCAACTTGCGCGCGCCGGCTCGGTAAGTCAAACGCCTGTTTTATCAACTAAAGCTAAATCGTTTTATCGACCGAACATAGCTACGTAGTTCACAAACCACGCACAGCGCTGCGCTATAGTAGTATTTCTTTTATATTTATAGAAATGTACGTATGTGTACAGATGTATGTGGACAGATTTATGCAAGTGTGCGGTCTTTTCTTGTTTTATTTAAACAAACAAACGGGCGTAAATAAAACCAGAAAAACAGATTTGTGGATTCAATATATCATAGCGTCTTGTTTGATGAAGAATTTACACATGGTTATGTCGAAAAAGGAAGAGAATTAAGGAATTTAATAAATGTTAAAAAGTAAGGTTAATTAGAAAACAGTTGGTTGACTAACCAGGACTAATTTCACTCGTTTTCGATTAACTTAAAAACAAAGCATTACCTGTGATTAGTCAGTTCAACGGAATAATCGACAATATACGTATGAAAATAATAATTGCAGCATAGAAAGTGTAATAAAGTGTAACATCATGGATCCAGCGTTATTCAGGGAACGTGAGCTCTTTAAGAAACGTGCTCTGAACACACCAGTGTGAGTATTTATTACAGTGTTTATTGTATCATTTATTCAAGAGAGTACGTAAGTATTATATGCAATAAATAAAAATATATATTATAGAATTGAAAGCAAGAAACAAGAGAAGGATATCAAGAAAGAAGAACCATCAAAGAAAAATGAACAATCAAAAAAGAAACCTAAACCATCTTCTTTGATATCAACAGGACCAAAGTTGGACATGGTTAATTATAAACCTATGGCTGGTACCCAATATAAGTTTGGTGTATTAGCCAAGATAGTGAAGCATATGAAAGCAAGGCATCAAGAAGGAGATGATCATCCATTAACATTAGATGAAATTTTAGATGAAACAAATCAATTAGATGTGGGATCAAAAGTAAGCAGCAGCTATTGTATGTTTCTTTATTTTAATTTCTATGGATAGTTATTTCTTATTTTGTTAATTATAGGTTAAACAATGGCTACAGACCGAAGCACTAGTAAAAAATCCTAAAATTGAAATAACATCTGATAATAGATTTGCCTTTAAACCAATGTATAAAATAAAAGACAAGAAATCTTTGCTGAGGCTTTTGAAACAGCATGACTTGAAGGGTCTTGGTGGTATATTGTTGGAAGATGTACAAGAGAGTTTACCTCATTGTGATAAACATTTAAAGGTAAACATAAACCTAGATATATCTCTTTGATAGCAATTACTGGTTTCTTTGAAAAAACCTAATACTATTTGTATGTTTCAGAGTTTGCAAAACGAAATACTGTTTATTATGCGACCAATTGATAAGAAAAAGATTCTTTTTTATAATGACAAGACAGCACAGTTTCCTGTAGATGAGGAATTCCAAAAATTGTGGAGAGGAGTTGCAGTAGACGCTATGGACGATCAGAAAATAGATGAATATCTTGAAAAACAAGGGATCAGGTCAATGCAGGACCATGGACTCAAGAAGCCAGCGCCGATCAAACGAAAAAAGCCTGTTAATAGGAGAAAACAGTTTAAGAAGCCAAGAGACAATGAGCATTTGGCAGACGTTTTGGAAACATACGATGATTAAAATGAATGAGAATGTCGTATTTAAATGGTCTGCCATACTTCAAGCTTTTTTTGTGGTATTATTAAAAACTTGTAAAATATTAATGTTATCGAAGTTCAGAGATTTATATACGTATTCTTTTGCCACAAGTAGAGAAAATTTGTAATATAATTGTACGTGTACAGAAACATCTTTTTATTGATATTTTTTTTTGTTTTTTGTTTTTTGTTTTTTTTATTATACCTTATGTTAGTTTACATATATACATAGTGATGTATTTATTTATTTTTATAACTATTGATCAAGAAACTTTATTTCAGAGAATACAAGATAAATATCTAGAGTCTACTTTCTTATACCAAGTAAGTAAGGGGGAAAATTATCTAAATAAATTTCATTTAGTATATTAAAATATCGTAATTCTTTGCAGTCATTGATAGCTCGAAACTTTGATACAACAGTAATTTCATGTGTTACACATGATATAATATATAGATTTCTATTTTTATCGATATTTTTGCTCTTTGCAACAGCGGATACTCGTTTGTATTTAGAAAAACCATGTGGTTTCGAAATTTTCTTTCTTTTCGACTTTTGCAATCTGATGTCGTCTTAATATCTTTGGACAACCGCCAAATAACCAGCTTACGATTTGAGAAAAAACTGGTTTTGTCTGATCTGAATAACGAAAAAATCAATTACGTGCGGAATTTTTTTGAAATTAATTTGCATTTGTTTGCTATAATAATTGTTATAATTTTTCATAAAGCAATCTCGTTTAAAGCTATTTTTTTTAAACTATCGCCAATTTGTTTAGTTTGATTTGTGCATAATATTCTTTCAAATAGTCTTTCAATGACTTGAAAACACTTTATCTTCAGATTGGAAAGAAATTTGTATGGAATTTCTTCTGTCGTAACGTACTTGATATAACTGAAACATTCTCGTGACAAATGGGTAATGGGTTTCGTGACAAGCGGGTAATGTTCTCCTTATCACAAAGAAATCGACAGTTTTCTCTTTTAGGTTTTTTATGTAACTTATTCTTTGTGAATACTCTCCCTACGTACATAAAAACTTGTCATGCTTCATTTCTATTATGCGACATACATAAATTACCATAACAAAGATTTGCTGTTTGCTTCTTCGTGGTCCTTGTCGTGTAATCTTCTTCTGTATGACGGTGAGAGACGCTTGCAAAAAGTCACGCAATCAAAACTTTGTGTTGAATGTATTGTAAACTTCTTATTTTCTTTTTTCTTTGTGTTTCTATATGTTTGTCTTAACTTACTCGTTTGACAGATCACAATTGGTTGTTTTCAAATTAGCAGAAACTCTTGCTATCGACAAATTATTGATGTAATCTCGCTGATCATTGTCTTTGCATGTTGACTCGTATCTTTCTGCGATGGTTTTATGAATAATTTCCGAAACTAGTGAGTCCGCTTTCTTACATGTAATTGAGGATCTTGTATTCTACAACAAATTTTCTATTAGAAACAATCGAACTTGTTCTCGCAATTATATCAAAATTAAATAAAAGAGTGATACGAGTCTTTTTCTCTCTAAACAATAAGTGTGATTTTCTCTTCGAAATTATAAATTTAATGTATCTGCAGTGAAAAGTCGAGAGACTTTATAATAATCATTTTTAATATTTAGATCTTTGTTGATATTCCTACAATATTTCTTGAAGTATTATCTTCGTGATCTTTAATAGACGCGTGTTTTAAATTGTTTTCTGTCAAATTTTTCATTGACATATTGCACGTCGAGATATTCGTCTTTAGGAAGATATCTTGCAAACCTATGACATTATCTCTGCATTTTTCTACGTCTGTAGTCATCCGATTGTCGCTACATGTTAAATATTAAATATTCTGATTTATTATATTCATGTTTTATAGTTTTAAAGAGCCGATTGTGTGCAGAAAAAAATTTACATATTTATCTTTTTATTTATTATACATACATGGTTGACAATATATTTGATTCCAAAAGTACGTCTTTAATGGCAGAGTTTTGATGATGATGAGAGTCTTGCTTACGCTTATGTCTTTCATTTAAACTGTGTTTTCTGTAGATCTTTTTTTCCTTCTTTCTACAAAATTCCATACAATATTTATTATATGTAAAGGCTTTGTATGTGAAAAATATTATTTTCACAGACGTTACTATTCGTATAATGCACTTTCATTCTTCATGCACATGTATTGTTTCTTTTCAACTCTCGGTTAATTCTTTGTGCTTACAAAGAAAGATACAAAGAATCCATAGAAAAACGCAACTGACCTCATTAATTTATTATCACTGTGGTCGGTGTCGTCTATTCTATCGATGTATCTTTGTCTGTAATTCCTTGAGACTTGTTTGCATGTCTTTCGATATAGTTCTTGTATTCTCGGTTCACTTTGATCATCCATGTCTTTTATCTTTTCGTATTCAGATTCAGTCGCACATAAGATAAATTTCAATCCGTTTGCTACAAGATCTATTATAACGCAACATGCTCGTCGAGCGTCTGAAATCCAATTACGTTTTTACAGAAGTTTAAAACTTTCTTATATTAATTATTTTTGACAATTTCTTGTAAAATAAAATACATCATAATTATTTAGGAGAGAAAAATTTATTATCTCGTCACTAATAAAAATAGAATCAAATTGCTTACCATTCTATTTTTGTCGTAACTTTTAAAGACATGAAAAATCATAAAAATTTATAATATTCTAAGTAATTTGTTTTCTATAATATTTACAATATTATGTGCAAAAAGTAAACAAAAATCGTAAAAACCATTAGCAATGTTTACAATCTCTTTCGTTCCTCTTTTCACTTGACTTCATTTTCTCTCTACTACTCACATGAGCGTGACTTGGGCACGTAATACAAAACGACGCCATATAACATTAACGCGATTAACGAGAAGCGCTTCAGGTAAATGATCCACTCGAGTATGCAGAATTTCTCGTCCGAATAACCTGAGCAAAGAAGGAAGTTATTTCGACGCGATGAGAGAAGAGACATCACTTTCTCTTACCGTCTTCGTTCCACGATTCGGCGAACACGTATTGCATGGCGAGCGGGACGATGAAAACTAGAAATTTCATGATCGGAATCAAAAACTTAATTTTTTTGATCTTAAGTATTATTTTCCATGTTCCGAAGCGCTAATCATACTTTGTTTTGGAAAAAAAGAAAAGTTCAATCGAGTTACGCACGTGGGTTCTGAAGCAATGCGTAAGAGACAATTTCACTTTGTTCCGAGTATTTCGTGCAGTCATGTGCGTAGCTAATTACACCCGGTAAAATCACGACAACTAATAAGGCGATGAGATAATTGCAATAGTTATATCACGCACTTTTATACACGCGGCATTTCCGCTTTATAAATTATCCCACAAAAAAGTCTTACGCAAGGAATAAAGGAACGGCATGTGTAAGATCCATATATCTTAATTTTTTATTTATGCTCTGAATACTTTACAATATAATACAGGAAACACATGTCATCGTGTCGATCGCATTCGCTACGATCTAACATAAGGGTGGGTTATGTGCGCATACGAAAAAAAAGAACGTCACGTCTTTTTCAAGTTTCTGCGCGATAGAAATAGCGCAGCGTGCGTATAAGCGGGGATTCGCACTACTCGCTAAATAGTGTCTTTCTAAAGCAACGTCGCTTCGTGTAAGCGCCCGAGGGAACTTCTCCGGGTTCGAAGCGACACAGCGTCTAGATGCAAACTATTTAAGTAAGAACACAACTTACAGGCGTTCGTAGTCGGATCTTATATTTAAGATCGTCTTATTTTCTATGCATATCTGTACGTATGTGTAGATACACACACACACACACACACACACACACACACGTACATATTACATATGTATAAATAAGACGTATCAAGAGTCATCTACGAGAATACCGTCCATATAGATATAACTTTTACGAAATACTGTTTAAATCGATGCACTCGTAAACTCTGAATTGTAAAGTGCAACGAGCCGATAGGAGAAACGTTTTCGTTTAATTTTCCTATCGTCCGAGAGAGCAAGTATTGCCCGACGACTCTCTAAAAACAGCCGTCTGTCAATTTATTCGCACAAGAGAGGAAAATACTGCAAACTCACAATTCGAGAACAAAACGAGTTCTATCGCCGAGAAGTTGACACATTCTCGCGAGTTCTATTCTGAGACTACAACAATCCTTCAGGCGCGAGAATCATCTTGCGTTACAACTTACTCTTTGCTTTAAATAGACTGCACTACAAAATATATCGGACAGATTGCCAGTGATTGCTGGATTAAGCAATAGTGTGCCTTTGTGTAACAATACAATAAAGAGAGAACAAAATATAATAATAAAAATAATATAATAGTAATGTAAATTGTACGCGCGTACGTGCAGTTATCAGTAGAAAAAAAAAAAAGATTCTGTTTTGTTTGCACAAAGATAACTGTTGTGTGCTTTTCTCATTTGATATTTCGTAGAAAATATTTGAGAGAGCGAAACATTGAGCTGTTACGGATTAGATATTCAATCCGTTTACACGAATAAATCATAATATCAAGTATTTTTACACTTTTGCGATTTTTTTTTAAATGTGATCGATGCTCGTATACGCGTACAACAGCATGAATGAACGACTTTATACAAAGAAATAGTTGATGCGCGGTGTGACAAGGATGATAACGATGAACATGTTCCACCGAACCTGAAAACTGAAGCCTTGATGCAATTATAAAGACGTTTCATTTGCAGTGATTATTTTCCGCAAAACTTGACGGTTTTTTTAACTTAAGTATTTATGTTCGAAATATATCGTTAAAAAAATACGGTAGGTCTTGCTGCAATCATTATGATAGAAACAGAGCGCGTTGTACACTACGCTTGTCTCGTTAGTTGCCATTTGATAAGTTGTCGAGAATTATTGTCATCGGATAGAGTTTGAAAGTTTGAGTTACTCCGTCAGAAGCACGAATTAACATAATTTCGGGGTTCGATGGTTTGCAAAAACGAAATAATCGAATTGGTACAACGAGAAGACGCGAAAGATCTCGTTCTTACGCGAGGTGTCTCGCCTTCATTTTGTTAACGGCATTAGTGAGGTGCGTCATCTCAGTGTTGAGTTGAGTGATCAAACCTTCCAGTCTATCGACACTATCGAGAACTTCGATGCGTTGCGTGTGCGGATCGTATCTGACTTCGAATGGTCGGCTCATAGTAGCCACCTAGAAAACAAAAAAGCAAACTTATTTGTTATTTACACAAACATTATTAGATTGAGAATATAAAACAATTTTAAATAAATATCTTAATTCTGTTATTTGTAGACTTATAAACAGACGCCGCGCATGACATAGTAGAGTTTAGAAAAAGAAAATTTGCACAGGAAACAAAATTAATTTTACGAGTTAATATTGAAGAATAATTTATTCTCGTTCTTACCCAACGACGGAACTTCTCCTTGGCGTCCTCGAAGCTGTCGGCTACGTAATATATCGGCTGGTATTCTTGATCCTGATATTTCTGAAGAGCAGTGGTTGCCGGCTCGAAGGGTCGGTGCTCGCACTTATCGCTAAGTGCGTGCAACAGCTCGCCGTAGGCCGACAGTAAACCGGCGCCATAGGCTTTGATCTCGGGACCTTCCTTGCAAAGACCGAATTCGATCGTGAACCAGTAGATAGTTGACAGCTTCTCGATTTCTTCATCCGAGGCACCGAGAGACGCGAGACCGATTTCTTGCGAGAACTGAGCGAAACTGGGATCGGCCAAAAGCGGCATGTGCCCCAAGAGCTCATGAATGCAATCTCTGCAATTAGAGAAATGAACGTGAAGAACTAAGTTCACGTGTCCGTTTCATGGCTAATGTCAACTTTAAATTGATTAAGATTCTTAATCTGATTGATAATACAATTTGTCGAGACTTTCAAATGCACAATTCACACCAACTGCAAGACTTTGATTAAGTCAGACGTGCTTAAGTCAGTTAGAATGCATCACCAGATAAATGAAAACTCAAGGTAGATTCTTACAATCTCGAAGACTATCGGCAGAAATTACGCTATGTGACGCGATCCGCGCGTGCTACGCGGGAGAAACGAGTTCGCAACTGCGGAACTGAGTTATCAACGCCATCGCGTCGTTAAAAGCCAATTAGAGCTTCCATTACGAGCTTAGAGAGACGCGGTAATTCTATTATCATCGTTCTCTGTGTACCGGGCGCAGGGGCTCCCGTCATAACGCAATATCGATTGCCTTGTAGTTTGACACGAAGGGGCAGACTGTGACGCGGACCGTCGAGCGACCTTTCCAACACGCAATTTTTAATTAGCATTGTTGCTTTGTGTCTCCGATGCAGTGTGTCATTATCAAGTCTCAGTAATAGGTACATTCTAGCGTATCTTTCAGCGTGTACTATCTTTGTATCTTACGATGCAGAATCATAAAACTTTCCGTGTGAGATAATTTCTAAAACAACATGTGATTTATTTAAATACAAATGTTAAATAATAGCTTCAAGCTGGTTTTGCTAATCAGCTGCATTAATGTATAATTTACGTCTATTAATGCGCAAGTTAAAAAAATTTCAAAATACTTACGGCTCGGGAGTATGATACGGACTGTTGACGTGGCGAATGTACTGAGTGCTCTGGAAGACCCGGAACGCGAGGCTGGACAGGAAGTCGCGCGCCGTCAAGAGACCAGCAGCCGGTCTCAGAGTGAAGCCCGTGCACTTCTTCAGAAAATCGCTCACCTCCTGCAACTGCGGTATGCGATGCGACTCGAAGATCTTCTCTTCCTGCAGTCTCTTGAATACTCTCTGGTACTCAACGCACGCGTGTTTCGGCACCAAGTCCAGTACGGTGTTGAAGACGCGCGACCAAGTCTCGTTCTCCATCTCGGTGTACGGAATGCTGGGTATCGGGTCGCCGTATTTGTACGCAAAGGCGATCTCGGCGATGACCTTGCGACGAGCGCGGTACTCCTTGTCGGCGAAACCCGGATGGTTCATGTCGAGGTCCGGCTCGTACTTGGTCATCAGATGGTTGCAGTTGTCGAGATCGGAGGCATGACGCGGGAACCATGGGTCCTTGATGCTGACGGAATTGTCGGTGAGCAAAGTCACGCCGTCCAGGGCCGAACTCTGCCGCAGATTTCTAATCAACTGCAGCAAACTCTGTCTGCTCATATCGACCTTGACCAGAATCTCGAACTGCACGCCATCCTTCTTTGACGGTCGCGATTCCACATGAGTGATCGCGCCTTTAAAGTTCTCGATCGTCTTGAGAATTCTGCCTAGAGATCCTATGCCCTCTCGCAATCTCAACACCAGGGCTGCCTTCTGCACGCTATACTCGCTGTTGGGAGACTCGGCAATGGTCTTCGCAAGAACGACTTCTTCCTCGGTTAACCCGGCATCTGCAAGAGATCGTACATTTTCCTAGTTTTAAGGTTTTAAATTTCTAAATTATTCATCAACATTATAATTTCTTTGAAGTTTCCTACATGATGTCGATTTACGTAACGTGCGGCATTTGAGAAAATACGAGCAGCTTGAATACATGGAATAAGAAAAGCGCTCGTCGCGAGAATTCGACCGTGAAACCTTCTCGAGAGCAACTCCTGTCGCGAGTTTTCGCAAGAGCACCCTAAGTGATTTCCACGGACGGTAATAATCGGGCAATTCAAAGTCCATTTCCGTGTCGCTCGTCTTAGCGTTGGAAACCGTCGCGCGCGGAGGCGGGAAAAGTCGCAAAGTGGCCCCGTCATTGTCGCGAACGAGATGGAAAAGACGGCGAAAAGGAATAACCGTGTTATACATTTACCGTGGCCACGCGGAGTCGCCCCGGGATCTCGAGAAAGGCTCTACTCCGGTAATACGATTCTAAATGCACAAAGCGGCTTTGCGGGTGCGCGAGTGGAAAAGTAACGAAAAGAGCGCTCGCAGACATAATTCACCCCCCGAGTGTCGGCCCCGAGTACTTTCCCTCCCTCTCCTAGTTGACCGTACGTCGTCGACAATGGCACCAGTTTCAACCTCCATTTACTGTCGCTTATATCTTTCACCACGCATTCACCTTCTTCGCACGCGTTCACCTACTTTTGGTTCCATTTAAAACAGTACGACATTTTCAATTATGATTCGGTGAAAACGAAAGGACGTACTTACCGTCTTCATCGTCGTCTGGCTTCCCATCGCTGTCCGACGAAGCCTCCGCTTTTGCTTCTGAAAGTTACAAGTGATTCGTGCTCATGCAACACTCATAGGGGGAAAAAAACTCGCGCAATCCTCGATAACTTAACCGTCGATACATTCGAAAGACATATCACGTCCATTTTTAAATCTGTCAATAAATATTAAAAGAGATTCTTTTGCATAAATATGTCATGACGGGATTATCATACATCAATGATGCTAATCTGCGCTGTCCTGTGGAAATGCATCTCACGCTTCAGTTATCCAATGATCGTTATTAATTGCGCAACGTACATAACGCTAGTGTACAAACCTTCCTTCTTCGCTGCGCAAACCAACGACTCCACCTGCTCGTCGTCACTTGATGAAACATCAACGTAATGCTCTCCCTGTCCTTGTTCCTGAGTGCAAGTGATTGTCTGATCGGCGTTTGTGTCTATCCAGTAACAAAGAAACATGTCATGCAACATCGACATCGCACATACAACTACTGCTGGCAATGCGCACTATTTCTGTACATTACGCCGATAAAATTCTCTCATGAGAAACACTGTATTAAGTTATTTTAAATACCGTCTCTCTTTCATAATAAAAAAAAATGTATACAATTATTTTCTAGCTCTGTATTTTTTGCTACACATCAAACAAATATATACTGATAGAAATTATACATGTGACAAAAATATACTGATCATGCCAAAGACTCACCATTCGCTCGTTGTCGAGCTTCCTCGAGCACGCTTTGCTTCGTCTGCTTGACGACCAGCGTCTCGAAACGGGCATCGTCCACGAGAGAACGTCTTCGCGCTGGATATCCATTCTAAAATTATAAACAAATAAAAACCAGGTAAATCTCGGTACTGATACATTGCTTCTATACTATTAAATTTAAAAAAAAAATTTATTTTTTGCACGCAGTCTTTATCATAGTTTTTATTTTGTTCACGAGCAATCTCGTAGATTTGACTTAAAACTTTAAAGGGCGGATATCCTTGCGCGTAAATTAGCCGGATTTCGATTTCCGCGGTCTCCGTGCATCTACCTTTGACATGAAGCGAAACGAAAATCTTAGCCCGACAGCACGACTGAGTGTCGTCTAAATTGATCAACGAACAAAAGGCACGGAAATGAGAATTTTCGCGACATCCGTCCTGCTGTCGTTGAAGGATCGGAAATGAATTAATTCCGGCAAGGAATAGTGAGACACAAAGGAGCTCGTGATTGACGTTCGGTCTTTAGAGGAAAAAAATATATAAAAATTCATTTCTTCGCGTAACTCACTTCGCGACATAATTGACGTCTTTCGAAATATTGATACTCTTTTGTTCACAATACACAAATGCAATTTTTTATTTCGTAAAATCGCAGAAAATATTCTCTTGCGAGCAAAGAAACATCAACGGCATGAAAAATGTCTCGAAAACGCAAAGCTTATTTTCTTCTTGACAAAAGCGAACGCCATCGATCATTCAAATTCTTGTCTGTTGCGTATTCGGCGCGACGCCGCGGGGACCTAGTTGCATTCGCTCCAGCAAAACAGTCAGTTGGCACAGTTTAGAGAAAACGTTTAGCAATCCCTTAACGCGTGTGTCGTGAAGTGGGCCAAGTACTTCGCCAACGGAATGGATGAACGATGACTATACGCGTCGGTGAGTGTTGCGACACGAGGTGATAATGCATCGTGAGAGCGTTTAAACGCGTGACAAATCTCGTTTCGATGAATCGATAAGGATATATACTCGAGGATCAATTAATTTATCCGTCGTAAAGCTGTTAGACAAAGTCGTGAATTGCAATAGGTTTTTGTTTGACGCGTAAGTGACAAATATATGTAATTACGCGTGAAATACAAGACAGCCGTTCCAAACCCGACGCGACCATAACTCGACGAATAAATGACGCGAGTGTCCAATCGTGCAAATGGCAAATACATAGGAATGTTGTTTCCGACCTTGTGGAATCGCGCGAGCACACACGGTCGAAGATGCAGAAGAAACGACCTCGAGAGTCATTGCAGTTCAAGCAATTATCCGATGGAGAAACTGCAATTAAAATTGCAACAGGATCTCTGATACAATGACTGCGATTGCACCGAATCGAACGCGGACATATCCGATCGGATGGATATTTTTGTCCGTTTTACCGTAAGTCTCAATTTGTGTTGCTCGTACATTACGTGGAAAAACGCTTCTAATGCATTTCTAACGTAGCGAATATCATATGCAATTACGGTGCTACTTGTACTACAGCGTTAACGTTTCCGAGAATAACGTATTCCAAGGTTGATCGTTAGACTAGCGTTAAAATCACACTCGCGTAACTAAACCCTCTAACGCCAACTGCTCGGCAACACTCACGAATCTTCTTCTTTCCCGCAATATTTTAAAAATCTATTTAGAAAATGAATATGTAAAAAAAAAAAAAAAGGAATGTAACGAGAAGAGAAGCTATGCAAATCGGGTATCATGTAAAAACAGAACAGTAGACCCAGCGATGGAATCTGGAACGAACGAGTAATTTTCTGCCTTCGAAGTGCAAAAAACTCGTAAAATCGAGGTGCACAACTGTGCGACGCGCATCCCACAATAAAAACATAAACATAAACATTTTTTTTACCCTAAAAAAGACACGGGAATCGTGACACTTTTGACTCGAGTAATCAAGGGGTTCAAAGTTGAATATATTGAAAATTTGATAATTAGAGCATAACAGGACTCTCGTGCGTAGATCCTGCCGAAGGAATCTTGCGAATGCAACGGGAATGTGTGTATCGCCTCCGAAAGCGAATAACGAGCGTGTGTTCAGGGTCTCTTCGTAGATATCTTTTTTTTTTCTCTCTCCCTCTTAGCTTGCGTGCAATCACTTTTTTTTGTTTTTGTTTAACACATGTGTGCGCTCTCTTTCTCTGCCATATTTATAATATATTCGTAATTATCGTGTAGGAGCCGAGGTTAGAGATTGATTTTGTGCAACCATGATAATATAATTTCTCTCTACGCCGATCGGTAGTGACAGTAATTTCGATACCGAAAAAGTATATCAAATTTGTCGATCATTGAAAGACTCGATTTAGATCGGTGCAAAACGATTCATATAATTGTCGCCACGTCAATACACGTTAACACATGTTGTCAACAATAATGCAATCTGCGTCTCGTGAGCTAAGAAATTGCGTATAAAAATTAATCTGAGAATGAGCCGAATAAAATAGAATACGAAATATCCGCGTTTCCAGTGCGGTCGTAGCAAATTTACTCAAGGTCCGGTTCACTTTTCACCCTGCGTCTTGCACGATATAACTATCGATCGCGCCGATTCTGAATCCGATTCAGTATCTAGATCCGGCGCGCGCGTACATATATTTGCAAGTTCCGTTCGAATGAGTCAGACTCGTCGTCACGATCATCAAAAGTAAAAGTCTAAATCACATGCGCGTTTTAATTCAAATCAAAGAGATGCGATTAATCGTATTATAAAATCAAATAAGGACTTGATTCATATATATTAGCCTTAATCATCAGTGATCATTAGTAATTTTGCATTAAAGATTATTGCAAACTTAAGAACACTTCAACAACGCGACAACGAGAAGAAACACTTCTTCACGAGGTTCAGGAAAGTAAATTTACAGGCACGTCAGGAGAATCATCGGTTTCTCCAAACCGCGTCTTTCCGCAGTCGAAAATTGCCGTCTCGTGACTAGTCAACTTCCTCGTTCTCAATCTCGTCAAGAGAACTCACGACAGATTGTGCTTTTTCGCACGCTCGTCGCGAGTGCATAGTTCTCGCGATCTTCGGATTTTTATGTAAATGTATGCGTAACGAACTGGCCATTGAACGGAATTCATCGAGATATCAATGCTCTTGTTCTAATACTTCATGTTCTTGTTTTACTGTGACTTTTTTTCACGTTTGTTTTCATTTCACGTGATTAATAGATCAAAGGTTTCTTTAACTACAGATACTCGATCGAATAATTATTATCAAGACTTAATTTGCATTTATCGATCACTCTATAAGATAAAAAAGCAGCTTTTGTTATAAAAAATTTAAAGATATTTTTTGAACAGCAGTATAATACAAATTTGGATAATGCGACAAAGTTTTGGGATTCATCATTCGCATCAAACGAGATCTTTCTGTACGTGCGAAATGATGTAATCTTGTTAATTAGTTATTCGTTAATATTGCGACAAGGTCATTAACATTGCGCAAACAGAATGAATGGGTGATAGTGGTGCGTATGTACTTTCTCCGGACACGAGGGCTCTTCTCCTCTGGGTTTCGCCGGGTCTGTGTGAAAATTTCACTTGCGTTGATTCTCGCCTGTTATTAAACTTGAGAAAGAAGCGGAATCGACACACATGCGTCTTTAAATAATTTTCTGACGCAATTTTTTTACTCGTTTCTAAATGTACCTTGTTAGTACATTTCAAAAATGAAATAAACTCCCCCTCTTCCCCGAAAATCTAGCTGCGAAAGCAAACATTTACTTATCTCTCTGTGTGTGTGTGTGTGTGTGTGTGCAGAAATAGTATAAAGTGGTAATTAAAACATTTACCGATAATGAATGCAAGTCGCGCATAATTTTATGAACGATAATACACATCTAGAATGCATATATAATAAGATAAAGTTGTGCAATTACGTAATATGTTTATCGAAATATAAAGATTCTCACAGCAAACGATTAGAATTTCCGAGCGAAACTACAGATCAATGACTGAGGCAATCGATTCGCGCGTTTAGTCGATCTTTTCGATCTAACCTGTTGCTTGCAACGTGTGTACGTAACAATGCAGAACATTGTTTTAAAAATCATTTTGTGTGTGTTTATTTTAATAAACTTTGAGACTGTTATTTTATATAAAATAAAAAACATTAAATTAATAAAATTTATAAATTAATATATAAAATTTATTTATAAACAGAGATATTATATTTCTTTCAAACTCTTCTAACGATCTTTACATTATATTTTTGTTCACAAAGACGTTATTGTTATTTTTATAAGGACTTACTTCAATACTGTAAGATTTCTTGATAGCGAACATCTCGCGGTTCTTCTGAGCGGCTGCGACTGCCATCATATCTCGCTTATCACTCTTCTTTCCTAACGAAATTATCTGACGATTATTTTTGGCGATTTTTCGACTCGTTCTCGGCCTGATAGAGCTCACTGTGTTGACGGTGGTGTGTGAGCTGTTCTTCACTGCCTCTTTTGCACGAATAGAGTGATATAATTTTTCGTTGATATATAATAATTCACGCCGCGCCTTTTTCTCGCCGCGAGTTTTAAATATCCCGGGTGAGTATATGTCCGTCTGCGTCCTTTTCAGCCTCGATCCGTCCCCGATACGTTGCTACGGTTCGACTACAATAAACGACCAAGACGGTGGCGGCGACAACGAGGTTCTACTACTCGGATCCGCTTTGGACGAAGCGTACGAGCGAATGCGCTACGGGGCGCATTGCTCCGGCATATAAACCGTTGCCTCCCTTCACCGCCTGCTAATGCCGGAGTGTCAGGGGTGCCCCCCACCGTGTCGTCGATTCGGATGGTCCTCTTGGAAGCGGCGATCATCGTCGCCGCAGGCGCTGTTGTCATTGACAAGGATTGCGATTGACCGCGAAGAGGATCGTAGTCTCGCCACTGACAGTCTTGTAAATTCATTCCGGAATCTCGTGAGACACTGTGAGACATTTTCCCCATTAGACAAAATAATGGGACGAAAATTGTCCCCCATTGTCCCCAGGCAACGACGCGTCCCACAGAAAAGAATCAAGCAGAATGGACTTCGATTAAATTTTAAAAATATTGGCATTTTTCTTTTTTACGAGTAGATATCGATTATTTTAATAAAACTGCTTAATTGATATATAATTAATTTGGTACAAAAGCAAAAAAGAAAACGCACATTAAATATGATAATGATTGCTGCAATAATTATAAGATCATTGATAAGAGATTATTGATCAAATGCTTAGAACGAGTCTTGCTTTACGTAAGAATTTCCATCATCTATGAATATAAATCGAATAAAATCGATGAATATAATATCGAATAAAACAGATACAAAAACCACGTGTTTTTAGAATACAAATGTCATTTCGGAGCAAGTGTGATCTATCGATATCGTTTTATGAATTTGACCGTACTTATATAGTTCATGTCTTAAAATACGAAGCTCGATTCGGCAAACTGACGTTTTGTGCATTGAAGAAGAGAATACAACTAAATTGTTTTAATTCATAAATAACTCAGTTGAGTTTTCTTCTTTTATCTTTCGCAGGTACACAAAATTGTTTTACGTAAATGAACCGAGCAGTCAATTTTACCTTGTTTCAGAAAAAAATCTAAATACGTAATTTGCCATCTGTGACATGATTTTTCCTCAAGTTTCGCGTAAATCCTACTATTACAATATTAAAGGTTAAACCACGATCGGCGTCATCACAACTTGCTTCACGCAATCCCGCTTGATTCTTGGCGATCGATTGGTTATTTGCACGATCGTCGTTTACGTGCGTCACACGTCTCGTGCGTACGTTTGCGTACGCACGCACGCACGAGGTGAGAACCGTCCGGAGAAAGACATCCTGGGAGAAAATGTCGGTTTTGACGGCTTTCTAAAAGACGCAACTGCAAATGATCCGATCACTATCGCGAGCCTCTCGACAAAAGCGCGCGCGTGCGTGCGCTTGATCGCGCAATCAAAACATAAGAATTAACATAATGAATATTTAACAATGAATATTTTACGTGACCGTAAAAGCATTAAAAACCTGCTCCTTACGATCTGTATAAAAGTTTGTGATTTACGAATGCATACGGAAGTAGAAAAATTATATTTAATTTCGCGCGGTGTGTGTATGCGCGTTGCGTAACGGAAGCTCGAGAGATCCAGATACTTCGGAAGTATACGTTTGTCCTTGATTGATGATCATTTCAGATTAGATCGGTATTTCTAGAAAAAACCTCATTAACAGGAAAAAAAATTACCACGATCGATGAGAAGGAATTTTTATTTAAATTAGTGCTCGACGCGATCTCGATTGTGTAAATCTGCGGTTTGATACACCTGCACGCGCAACAAAAAAGCGTACGTGACATCTTTCGAAATATATAACAGTTGAATTCGGTGAAATCAATGCGGAAGATTTTAATGATCGAAAACTTCCTTATATCATAATCATTTGTCATCTCAATATTCGCTCCCTTTCCGTCATTACCTTTAATTACTGTCATTTCCTTTAAACTTTGGGGTTTTTTGTTTTAAATTCCAAAAAACGATCAAAATTTTTTAACGTCCATGTTTGTTTATCGATTCGAGAGGAAATTTTCCTCGGTTATCTAGATTTTACGACCGACGTCACGAGTCGCGCATGGAGGCGTGAACGGGGAACTCCCCGAGTTGCCGAGCTGGATTCTGCTGATCTCGCGACCGGTTTCGAAGAGCGTGGATTTCCAGTCTGGGAGTTTCCAAGCTGTAATCTCGTTCTGAATAAAAGAACCGTTAATTCGTCGCATTGATGAATCATTTACAAAATAATGCGATCATCCGCGTGTGTTAATTTGTGCGAATGCGTGTGTCACTTTTACTTTTTCATTGTCAAGTTAAGTTTTCACTGTTAAGTTTGTTGTCTCGAATCGAGAAAAAGTAGGTGTAAACTCAGCAATTATACACGGCAAGTTTTCAACAGTGATGCATGATTAAATGAAAATAAATGTACGTATAGATAAATATATAATTATACTATCTTGAAAATTAATTCTTTTGCCAAAAAAAATAAAATATAAAGTAGTTTGGAATAATAAAGAGGAAATAATGCAGCTATAACTCAAAACACATCGGTCTGGTTAATTCCAGATCATTGTGAAATTATGACTCAGATATTTATACGTTGTAATATTATCTTATCTCGCGTTTAATGTGTATACAAAAGTGATTAGGAATTTATCTTCATTAACATTAAGCAACAATGCATATGTAATTTTATATTGATTAATAACTCTTGTCGATTGCCTAGTGACCCACGGGGCCGAGAAGATTCCCCGGATAAGTGTATCGTGCAGCTATTTGTACTTTCTTTCAGAATATTATCTGAAGAACTGCAAATGTGACAATAGATAGGAAAACAAAGTAATCAAGTAGACAATATTGCATATCATCGCGCGTAGATCTTATGACATTTTAGGAATACGCCCAAATACACTATAATATTACGTCGATATATTTTATCCTATATACAAAACATATGCACAACAACGTAATATGCCGCTGTTGTAGTAAACCGTGAAATCTTACTTTCAAGTATCAAGGCCATTCTGTATATCTGGAGATGTGTAGTGGCACTTGCTTTACGCGTCAAGACTACTTGTTGAGTTCTAGACTATATATAATCGGACATTTCATAAACTCCGAATTGATAAATTGGACAAATTAAATTTAGCTGACACGTCTAAACATTTTAAAACATTTATATAATTACATAAATAAGTTATATATACATATATATATGTACAAAAATACAAATTAAATTGTTGTTCTGAAAATAAAGTCACACATATTATGTCTCGTGTCATAAAGTCGTTCAACACAATGACAGCTAATAATTTATATCGTGTTAGAAACAGATAAATTAAAGAAGTGATATATTAGAAGCCGGATTTGTTGAATAGGATTGTCTAATTAGTAACGTTTCAGTTCACACATTTGCAAGAAACGTGACACTTGTGGTGCATATATTGTATTAATTAGCGCATATCATTTATTTCACGTTCTCTAATCTCTTTCATATCTTGAATAAAATAAAAAGTAACTAAATGTACAACTGGGTTTATGTATTTGTTTACTACAGTACGCGATAATGTTTAAAAAGATATGTTCTACAAAATTTGGGAACTTCCTATCTAATGAGACAAACAGATTTGTTTTTAATTAATCTCAGATTATTTGATTACATAATCATTTCTTATCTTTTTCCGCGAGTATAAAGTCTCTTCCTCATTCGAATAAACATTTGCTTCCGAGAACTTGCAGATCTTTTCCTAGTTAGCAAGGAAAGAACGCGAGTAAACTTTTTTCATCTTTATATTTCTTTCTTAATACGTACACTGAATGCAAGAATAAGTGATACGATCCAGACTGGTTAGCAGACTGTTTAATAATTTTCCTGGTATTTCACATGTGTATATCAATTCAATCCGATATTAGCTACTAATTATCTAAAAACTATTCAGTATTTCTTTAAGATAGAGTAGAATTATGTGCATTCTAAAGTTTTTTCTCACTATCAGGAAACAGAATGTGACATGTTACATTTGTGGAATATTGTTTCTTCTAAGTTATATAAATGTAGTAGAAAAAAAGAGATGATACACATTAAAACCATATGAAAATGTTTAAATCGCAATAATATTGTAGATATGCTAATAATCGCTCAGTATATTATACAATAATCAGATATAGTTTCCTTAATGCAAAATAGATCGATTAGAAACACATCTTGACGACGACGCACATCAGTGTTTCATAAGCGGGGGCTCGAGCGCACTAATTCTCGCGATAATCGAGTCACCTGATCGCTATTTAAATTGTCGCGATATATCGTCTCGTTAAATATATTAAAGTCGATATAAACGAGAATGCCCGCGCATAAGATAGCAGATCCTTTAATTCTCAAGCGGAATTATTTATTCTGACATTTAAAACTTCACATTATATATATATTTTGTAATTTCTATGTATTTTATGTATATTTTGCGCTTACAAACGGCAAGACAGATATATTAATCTGTGTAATATTACCGTAACGTCTTGTCGTGATTAAAGCAACACAGAAAACCGGAATTCTCATTGAATTAACGTTTTACATGCGGCGAATTTACATATTGCATGCAGCCGCAGCAACACGACATCTAGATATGCAGAAAACCGATGCTGGGGAAAGAGCGACTAACTTACGCTATTAACGCAATAAGCACGCGAGTATCGCAATCGTTCGTAATCGTCGTTGTATAATATTTTGCTTCTACGATAGCCGAGATTATCACGACGATGGCAACAGACACATGACAATTATCATCCGCCGCGAGTGCCCGTTCGCGCGCGAGTCCGACGATTATATATTGACACTTGCGATTTGTCCTGAAAACCAAATGCCACTGATACATGTTAACGGATGGCGTGTGTGTGTGAAAAAAAAAAAAAGAATATGAAAAAACTGAAGAAACTGATTACACGCATATATAAAAGCGGCAATTGCTAATATTCATCGTTTGAGAGGCGTGTACGGATACGAGAGTGTAAATCTTTGATTCTTACTCTTTTTTTTTTTTTTTTCTGTATCACGTGGAAATTGCATGATCTTCATTCAAACGATAGAGTAAGTAAAGACTTGTGCCCCACGATTGACAACTAGAACTTCACTCGGCTAATGGCTAATTGATCAACAGTCAATTCGATCTCGCTTCGTTTTGCAATTAAGTTATATAGTTAAGAAAATAGCATCTCTCGGTTTTAAAATCATTTCGGTTAAGATTATCTCGGAAATTCCGCGAACGGGTAAATAAACGTGACGATAATCGACGTGTTATTCAAACGCTAAATTAAATAATTGAAGGTTATCGCCAAAGCAATAAAAAAGCGTGTTTTCAGCAAACTGCTTATTTTTGCAATATTTGCGGCAACTAACACTAAATAAATAACTATATGCGACAGTGTTGATGAGTGTTATTTACGTAAATTCGTAAAGGAAATGCAAATACTCCCGTCAATTTTTCAATTGAAAAAAACTTTTTTACGAGTAAGATCAAGCGGGTTCAATGCCTCTCTTTTTTTTTTTTTTTTTTTCGTCTCGGTTGCCGATTAATATAGCAGCGAGCAGATGCATTGATAAAATCGATTAATTACTCACTCGCGGCGATTAGCGAACGCGCGAAACGGAAAGCAATCTGACCTCGGCCGAACCAAGGATCAATTATCCGGCGACAAGCGCGAGCGCGTTTTGTGATCTCGTCTCGGCAAATCTAGATTCCATAAAGGTGTATAACTGGTTCCGCTTTGCTGGTTAATATTGCTACTAATTGATTCGTTCCGGATCCCTGACATTCGCTGCATAATGTAGCGTGATTTTTGTTCGTGAAAATGCTGACAGTAAGTGTACATGTGAACAAGTCGACGCGAGCAACGTTCGAAATTTTCTCTTGTCATTTTTCATACAAAACTCTCAAGCACACATGACGGTTTGTAATAATTTGCAATCACTTAAACTGGCAGCTATACATCACGCGCACGTTACACACATACCACTGTCGCAAGAATTCACATTAAAAGTGACAAGGAGCATTCAATGACTAATACATATTTTCTCGTTTTTATCGAAATGACAATCTTAACAAATATTCGACTTTTTATATTCTATTTGCACTTCGTCTCGCAGAGACGAGCTTTTAACGGTGTTAAATGCGTTTTGATTGAAAACTGTTTGTCACGCACAACAGGATTCGTACTTGACGATAGATATATCACGCAGATTAATCGCGATGATTGTCGTTATTAAGCACAATAATGTAACTGCGCGCGTGTGTTACCTAGTTAAAAATAATTGACGCTGGAAACGTGTATAACATATACACCTGCTAATTGCAAGGTGCACTTAGAAGTTACTTTGACGTCATACCTGACTCGATTTAGGTGGCTTTTTGCTCTCTCTTCCTCCTTTCTCGATGTAGCGAGAGATTCTGCAGTATATATTTCCCTACTGAATGCTATCGACGTCATCGTCTGCGGCTTGCCTTTTTGGATTCTCGGTAATCGCGCGGAAAGTCCGAACTCAGAAGTCAACAGCCAGGAAAATATATATCTGGTAAATCCCTTTAAACCACATATAGACGTATCATCATGAGTGGTCTCATTGTATCTTTATTCATTCGAAAACACGTATAAACTTGTATGTTCTGTGGATAAAACTCTAAAATCGTCAGATCTTTCTTGTTGTGTCGTCTTCGAGCACGAAGCCGGCAAACCGTGAAGATACTTCGAAAATGGCAGGTGTATTTAATTTTTCATCTTCATTCTCGTAGTTTCTACAGGTGAAAAAGAGGATTACAACTGTAAAAAATCAACTGGATATCCTTGCACATAATTATTTTTACGTCTCTTCTTTGCTTAAGCAATGCACGCCGATCTATCGCTAAGTTTGCTCGTATTTATCGAATTCTCTCTCATTTGTTTATACGATAACCATACGCGAGTACATCGTTATATAAATTCTTTTTTATTTGTAACGGAAACGTGTTTGTAAAAACATGTGGGATTTTGAATCTTTTAAAATAGCATTATTCATAAATGATACATGACATGCATTATTAATTAATTATTGACATATTTTTTCCAAAAAAAATATTATTTCTTTTTTTTTTTTAATATAATTCTTTCAATGTATTTAGTTCAAAATATCTTCACTGTGGAAGAAAGTCGAGTACCATACCCTCGCGTTCGACAATTGAAACATTTTCGTGCAGTTTTGCGCGGAAATGTCTTTGCGAACAAAATCGCGCGTACATACGATCGATAGCCCTTCGATTCTATAACGCGAGAAGTCGCTCTGAGAGTGACAGGTCAACAATGAGCGTGCCGTTGGCACGAGAGACACTCTGTCAAGCCTCAACAAGAGGATTTTAATAATTACGAGGGCTCGCTATCGTTCGGCGCGCAACGCCCGACAACGAGATATTCGAAAATGAGTGACCCGCGGCCGTGTATCTCAACGAGATTATATAACCAACTGGAGTGTATTTCGTAAATGGTAATCGTGCGAGAGCAATCCTCTTTTGTACAAGTCGGTACAGCGTCTGACCATCAAGTTCTAAGATTATATCCGAAAGTTTTCGATCGCAGCATTAAACCGCGCTTGCATTTATTTTGCAAAAATTTACGCACACACGATGTCAATAAATTTAATTCAAATTTATTATACAAATTGAGATACGTTTAATTCTCATAAATTTTCGTTTGTCAGTAACGTTCATTTTTGACAATGAGCCTTGATTTCAAGCATGATTGATTCCTGGTTCTCGAATGGACACGCGCATCGAGGAAGTTCTTTCACTGTTACACATTTCGTACCAATGTCACAAATATATGAGTGTAGTCACTTCTGAATTAAGATAGATTTGACGAGCGATTCGTTTCGGTCACGCTGTTCGGAACACATTTCAATTCTGAGTTATACAATTTCTGATCAATTGAGTAAATGGCAAAAAATCACAGACACTTGAATTAATTATTCAGTTGTAGTCTCTTTCAAAATTATAGTAATTTAAAAATAATCTTAACATGATATTATGAATAAGAAAATAATAAATTGCAATCATATGACATTCAATGTATATAAATGATAAAATTAATTTGGAGTAGATATTTAATTTCATATTTTATTTTATTTTGCTATTTTTATTGTATTTATTTTTTTCAAACAACACGTCAAAACATATATCTATCGAAAACTCAGAAGTTTCGGTGCCATCGCTCGCATGACAAATATCAGCTGGCGATAATAAAAGAAATTGTAGATCGGCCTAACCATCATGCGCGAAGAGGTCCAACGAGTTCAAGGAAAGTTCATCCAAGGAGAGATTCTATTATTCTTTACCTCGCACGTAATCAGTCAAAAGTCATCGAAGCGTACCAGCTTTGTCATTACACCGACAATGACGCATCGCGATCGCGTCTAATCCGTGAGCCTATCTCAGAACCCTATTACACATGTGTGAGCGATGTCCTTGCAAATCGCCGATATTCGTCACTTTCGAACACATCGAGAATCATTCCTTGACACTATCTGTAAGTTTATCGTACGTAGCACTTTTACATTTGGATATAAATTTTTGCACTTTGGTAGAAATTGTGTAAAAATTGCGTTGAACGCATTTCTGCAATTTTTCAAGAAAGTTTTTTGAGAAATGCAATGTATTTTACGATCATATATAGGAACTTTCGCTATGACTCGATATATCTCGCACGGATTCGTAACGAGAAATCCTTACATGAGAGACGGAAGGATTATTGTGTTTCAGATAAATAGCCGTGTCTAGTTTTTTTTTATGTATAGCCATCGCTATTTTTTTCTCGTTGTTTATCTTAAAATCTTTTGTTTGTAACGTGTAAAATTACTACGCAGAAATTGAATCAAGCTTTATAGAATTAGTTCTTTAATATATTTTGTTTACAAAATAATGTAATTTTAAATGTAAAAAAGTGATGTGTAAATAAAAAGAGAGAGAGAGAGAGAGAGAGAGAGAGAGAGAGAGAATCTAGTTTTGTTTTCGATTAAAATTGTCTGAATAAAGTAACATCAAATTGTCCGCGCAATCTGTACTAGATTCTCACTCACACACGGTTCTGTTTACTTAACTTTCAGAGATTTTGTCTAAGTATGTGTGTAGCGACAAGAATGTAGGTATTACAGTCACGCGACGCTTTACAGAAGTAGGTGGATGTATGATGTATATACATTGTGATCGTGATATAACGATTCACGCGTGATACGTGTGCTTGACGGCCTTGCGAATCTCATGATCGGTGAAATATCGTAGACAACGCAAGATGCAAATTGATCTTCAATTATTGTAATTATTTCGGATGCCTGTATACAATCGTCGCGACTTGTTGCGGCAAAGCTAGTTTTTCTCGCGAGAATTCTTATAAGATTGAACGACCGATTGGCATTTTATGTGTTGTTGATATCATATGATTGTACTACGTTTAAATGGATCTATATATGTGTTACAGCTGCATTTTATTTGTTATTCCAATAATTATTTTAATATCCTCGCGCACGTGCGTAAAAACATGGTAATTTTTCAATTACACAGACGATTTTGATTCAATAAAAACATAATTTCCCAAACAGTATCCTTCCTGGCAGTCAATTGCAGTTGTTATTTTTTCTCCTCTTCGGACTTATTTTCAGCCGTTCAAAAGCGAAATTAAATTATCTTGGCTATAACAGAGATGAGTCTATTAAAAGACCAGAATGGCTAAATCTAGCTTAAGGATCAATCTTTGTGATATTTTTGTCCGCTGCATAGAGACACATGGTTTATTCGCGACGGTTATTTCTGCAATATTGCGAAATTATACAGACGTAATTTTGGCGTTTTGCGGGCCGTTGACTGCGGGAAGTGTGTCGCGATTCTTCCAGAGCTATATGTGTCTTGTGTTCTGAATTAGATTTGAAATATGTTGCGCGATGTGAATGTTTTTATTTTTTTTTGTGTGTACACGTAAAAAAAAAACACTTCCGAATATTCATGTATGCGGGCATCGTGACAAGTGTAAGTGTCGTTTGTCATTGACTCGAAGCATGTGTTTGACTTACTGTCTCACATGAGAAAAAAAATAAATAAGCAGAAACAGAATTTTTCCTTTAAGATAAATAAGAATTGTTTACTTTTAAGATCAAATTAGAACAGAAATTCTACTGCATACACTGTAAAAAATCTAAAAAAATATATATCTTTCTTTTCTCACATTATTGCGAGATAGAAGCTAAATTATGAGATAATGCATATTCGCGGAGAAGATTAATACGCGCAATATTTTTATATAGTGGAGACATGTGACACGTACGGACGATTACTATTTTTACAAGATTGTTATGCAAGAGAATTAATTAGATATAAATAATGTAACAGTGAACTGTCGTCATTGCAGATGTCGATTAAACATGGCCTCAGGTAAAGCGTAATAATAGTTTCATCAATAAAGTCAACGCAATTACGACAATTGACATGTGTTGCAAA
>QVNV01027835.1:0-39167 GCA_014825455.1 Pseudomyrmex pallidus
TCTGGGGGGGGGGGGAGCGAACGCGATATGTACGTCATTAACGAGAGAGAGCACGTTACGGGTCCTCCCCGTCGTTCATCAAATTAATGAACGGATCGAACTCGGGTTGTGTGATTACGTTTGTCCCATCCATCATCAATATATCGCACGTTCAACACGACGCTATCTACGCTCATCGCAAGTAGTAAGTAACCGAGACGGACTGCTTCGGCATATATACATGTGTATATATATATATGTACATACACGTCGTCTTCGTACATCCGCTTCGGATTCTGACTCTGTTGCGCGTTCGATCAATTTGTCTTGCGATTGGAATCGGATTAAATTAACGCGAGGGAATCGCGATTCGCATTTTCCCCTTCGAACAGAATTTTGTTGCGCAATCGGTGTAATAAGACGAAAACTCGATAAATAAAATGAAGATTGACCTCCGGCTCGTGTCGGTTAATCCAAATGTAAAGAAAGAAACGGCGATGGCGAATCAATAAGCAGGTGCGAAATTATGTAATCGTTTCGATTTTTATTCAAATTATCTTCAGTTGAAATGCTACAAGTTGGCACATTTAGAACAAATGATTGGAGACACATAAAAAAAAACTAAGGCGTTAACCCATCTTTTAATTTTGTATCTTTTTTGTGTCTTCAATCATTTGTCTTAAATTTGCCAGATGTAATTTATTCCAACTGAGGACGATTTGAATCAAAACGTTATCTGAAGTCCAACAATTTTTGCACGACACCCTCGCTATTGCCATTTTTCATTTAAATCTTTTTGAACAAATTCGTTTCGCCGATCTCTCGTTCTGCGCACGTCGATGTGCTCAGGAAGATTTGTTGGAGTTCGCGACAATGGGGGGAGATGGAAGCTTTTCGAAATGGCTGTATGCGGGATAGTTCCGGATAGTGTTCTCTCCGGAGCAATGGGCGAGACTCAGCCCCCCCCGTCGCGCTACGTGTATCCGCTCGACACACACGAGGCAAGTTGGAAACTGGCTTGTGTGCACGGTGGTGCGTTCGCCTGAATATCGAATCTAATCCGTGAAACACAGCGGGAGTGATAAATGTGGTTAAGACTCCGTCGTCGGTTACAAGAGCGCGTACAAGGCGCGCGCCCGAAACTTCCCTAATCCGCCCCCCGACTCGCCGCGCGCGTCTTCTATTACGTAAATTCACACGCGAGAGCGTGCACACGGATATTTAGGCCCTCCTCCGAACGTGTCTCATCGGTGCGAAAACCCTAACGGAGGGGGTGTACACAGGAGGATCCACTCGAATTTACGTGTTGCGTTAAAAAAAAAAAGAAAAAAGTGACGAAAAATCACGCAATACGGGGAACGACGCGCGTGTTGTTTGCGCAGCACGTCAAAATCGTAAAACAAAGAATATGCCGCGGCATATCGTTTGACGATAATAGCCGTCGCAAATAAAAAAAAAAAAAAGCCTCTCCCGCGATATTGCGATCGAACGACGGAGCAGGAGAGGAGACCGACGATAAAACGGATAATGATAAAGAAACTCTCGAGGGAGAGACGGTTAATCCTCTTAGACGATGCCGCACGTGAGGATTAAGCTAATAGCTTTTGCATTTCGATCGAATTAAAAAAAAAACGGCGTTATTGTGTTTGTGTGCATGCACACACACACACACACACGTGCGCTGTTATTTGTATTATCTTGATCGTGTCATTTCGTTGTCGCTTCAATTTTCAATAAGCAAATGGAACAAACGCCGCCCGCGTTACGTGATACGAAGTTGTGTGATTGCGATATCTAACCCTAACCGACCTGTTTTACACGTCAATGGGGGCACTCGCGCGATCGCGGGCTGGATTTTGTCGCGTAAAATCCGAAGCTTTCGCAAAATTGTCGCGAAATAATATATAATAATATGTTTGTTGCGAACACGACGAACACGCTTGATCCTCCTCGTGTCGGTTACACAACAGCAACAACACAGCAGAGCTTTAGCCTTGAAAAATTTTTTCCCCCCCCGCCTTGGCCTATATTCTTTTTATAAAACAACACGAAGGAGATATATTACATACGTATATTGCTTGTAGACTTAAGAGTCGTGTGTCCTATCAAGACCTGCAGCCAGCTCTCGACGAACTCCCAGTGCTCAGGTAAAGTGCGAAATCACGTCGCGGCGTGTGAAAAAAAGAGAAAAGAAGTTGCGGAAAAAGAGGAGAATATCCGTAAGAAGAGAAGAGATCTCCCGTCTTCGCGCAAAACTCACGAGGGAAAAAAATTTACGTTTGTTGCGAAGAGGAAAAGAAACGCTGAAGCCGGACCTTTGATTAAGATTTAATTTTGTTGAGAAATTGTTTTTGTTTTTTTTTCTTTCTCTAAGCTTTGCTCCAAGATGCTTCAGGTTTTTTTTTTCTCGTCGCAAGACGAAGATTTTTTTCTCTCGAACCGGCGTCATGGATTCGTCGTAATGTAATACACAGTCCAAAGCGCTGTTTACATGCGTTGTTACAAGTTAGTTTTAGTTTCTGTAATACGAGACATAAGTGATCTCGGTGTTCGATTACGCAGCGACCACCCGAGCGAGTCTGTGATCGATTATATATATTTTTTTTTTTTTTTTCAAGTGCGCGTTTCTCCAAATTGAAAGAAAACGAATTTCGCCTTTGAGATGTTGTTTGCGAGATAAGCAAATCAAATTTTACGTCCGCAACTCCAACTCCGCGGAGGAGTCCGAGTTGTAGCGCGAAAATTTGTAGTGCGCAAACTTCGCAATGCCGCATAATTCGCATAATTACACACAAGCCGCGCGGAGAGCGCGGAGACGGAGTTGCGGACAGAGCGTGTCACGCTCTCGTCGCAACAATAAACATATCCCGAAGACAGATCGATCGGTGGCTCCGGGATCGTTAGCTACGTAATAGAATACCCGAGGTGCGGTAAAGTTTAATTAGTTAGGACTGACAGACGGGCAGAGGTAACAGACACACACACACACACACGTACATGCATACACATACACAGTGTGTATGTCGCACAGCGTAGCTGGGTGATATGGTAGTGGTGGATTATAGCGAGATAACAATTACGACTGACTCTCTCATCGCCCGAAAGAAGCGAGAAACGTTCGTTTCAATTCGTCTCGGTTGCAAAATTCAATGTTTTTTTTTTTTTTTTTAATCTTCGTCGTATTTTACGTGCGCGAGATCGTGTTTTCAATTCGGCAAAGACGCTAATTATTCTCGGATTCTGACGAAACAAAAAAAAAACCTCGAATGAGAAACTTCTCAAACGCCGATTCGTTCCGATGCGAGACCAATTGATTGAGGTTCCTCGAGGAATTTGACACGAAAAAAAAGAAATAAACAACCCGATACACCAGGTGCAAAGAATCGAAGATGCGAAGTAACAAAGTGCGTCACTTCGCACGGAGCTTTTTTTTTTTCTTAGCGTCCAAAGGGGAATGATCACAATTTCCGTGTGCGCAATTGCTGATCTGTGACGTAAGTAACACATCGACGCGAACGCGCCGTGACCGTTGGATTGGACGGTGGTCGTAAATCAATCAATTTAGCGCGGATTAGAAAAAAAAAAGAAAATAACAAAGACTTTCAATTGAAGATCATCGAACAAACAAAAAAATCGAATCGTCATTGCGACGTATTTGCACCATTGATGTGCAATTAAAACTCGCGACAAACAAGGTCGAAGGGTCAAATCCAACCGATCGGCCGTTTCGTTTCGTAGAAACAAACACATCGTTCAGACGCACGTCTCGAATTTGCGCGCGCACGCGTCGCATCTTCTCGACGAAGAAGAGCACGAACCCGATTAAAAAAAAAAAAAAAAAAGATTCGCCGGGAAACGCATTCAGTCGCCGATTCCAAGCGGCATTTTCGCGAATTTGTTCAATTTTTTTCAACCCACCTACGATCGATTGTTCCGTGAAATTTTTCCCGTAATGTGATAACCTGCCTTTGTTTTATATTATTTTGCGAAGCGCCGAACCGTAGTATTCGCGCGCCCGCGAATTATCTCCCACCGCTTCACACAGTTTGGGACTGAAATTTCTTTCGAAATTCCGCCCGTCGTCTTCCGATTCAACCGCGAAGGACAAAATCGCGCGAACGACGCGAGAGAGATTCATTTGTTCGCGACGAGTCACGACGATATTATTGTAGGGCTTTAGTGCGAAAAAGTTTGATAAGAGATACGTATAATATAAAAAAAAAAAAGTGCATGCGACTCTGTGTTTGTGCCGTAAAAATGTGTCGGTATATACGAGAGCCCTACGGGCGTGTCGGGCGCCTCGACGCGGACCGATCTCACTCATCATTGATCTGTTGACGATTCCAGCGCGCCGACAGGAAATCATCAAGATGACCGAGCAGTTGATCGAGAGCATCAACACCGGAGATTTCGAGGCGTACACGTAAGTTGAGACACGTAAAAAAAAAAAAAAAATCTCATTTTTGAACAATTCGTTCACTCACGTTCAAACAACGGGGCGGACAAAACTTGCGAGCGAGATGTTGTTTATCTGTACGGATAATAAAAAACAAAAATTCGCGCACGAAATATTGATGGGAAAACAATCGCACGCATTTTTAGGTTTTTAATTTTACATGAAACTTTTTCCGCGCGACTTGTTTTTTTCTTCTTTTTTTTTTTTTTTTCGAGCGTATTTTGCGAAATTTTTTAATTCCGGCGCATTTTTCGCGCTCGTTTCGAATCGTTATCGCGTTCGCGATCGACAATTCGCGTCGCTAATGTCGTTTATATTCGGATTAGCGCGATCGCGGTAATTAAATTCGCGCGCGTCAGAAATATCTGATTTTCGATAATTCGACTGTTAATTAAACATTACATCGAGCGAAACACGCGGGGGGGATGTGCAAAAATGCGATGTGTTAAACGCGCATTAAATGCGAATGTGTTACTGTTGGTTTTTTTGTAACTTTTCCTCTGCATTTCGAATGCAAGACAAGGCGTATTTTTAAAAAAAAGAATCTGTGCCATTCGATCGATTTTCGGTGACAAACAGCACTCGATTGCGATCTGCTCGACGTCACTCGTGCGATGTCATTATCGCGTACTTTTTTTTCTTCTACGCGAATTTACAATACTTTGTGAATGAATGTGTGTAAAATATTTACGTGAGCTTTCACTCGGCACAAATTTGTGTCGGCGCGATTTTCTCGATGATGTCGAATTTATTTCGCTCTTTTTTTTTATTTTTTTTACTGTCGTTTAAAACATTTGCGATCGCTCGTTTCGTACACGCGCGGTAAAATGAATTCGGTTATTGCGACGTTTCCTCGCTGTTTACGCGCGCCGTCGTTGTTGCGTCACGTGCTTCGAAAATGGTTTCGTGACTAATTTGAGAAGTCGATTCTCTTTCGCGTGAAACATTTTTTCTCAACACCCGATCGCCCGAAACGAATTGGAGTTAAAAAATCGGGTCAGTTGAGAAATTTATTGAAACGACGAGTATCGTGCGTGTGTAATTTGTTTCTCACACGTCGATTTCTCTCTTTCTGCTTTCAGGAAAATCTGTGATCCACACCTGACCGCGTTCGAGCCGGAGGCTCTAGGTAATTTAGTCGAGGGAATGGATTTCCACAAATTTTACTTTGATAATGGTAATTATGACTCGTTTGCAGCACTCGTTCGTACGCGCGTGCGAACCGTCGCCGCGCGCGTGTATCATCGCTCACTGTCGCGCGATTTTTAAGTAGCGAATGTATTTCGATGGCGCACAATTAACGTGTCTGCGATGACACAGCTTTGTGGTTTTTTTTTTTTTTTTTATTTGCGCGAGCTGTTTGGTCGATGACAAGTCATCGTGCATGCTGCGTGCATGATCCTTACCACCCTTCGTTCGAAAATCTGTCCGTGTAAATTTTCGCGAATAATAATTAAAGCTCTTGGTCGCCGAGAAAAGTTTACGTCTCGCACACAACAATCGGATGACGTTGGGAAAAATTTTTATAACGAAATATAATATGTGAATCTTGTTATTCGATTCGAATTTTCCGTGTGTATTAATTTGCACGTTAGAGACACGCTTCCCACTCATCTCTCGAGGTTTTCGATTTAGAAAAAAATTTATTTATCCATTTAGAAAAATTGATAACTTGCCGGATAATTTAATTTTTATTACACGCACACAAACATTACTTGCGCGTTTATATCGTCTGCTCTGTATTTAACATGTCCGTGTTTATATTTCCCCACGGGCTCCGTAGCTCGTTTGTTCGGAGGGAGGGTAAAAGAATTACACAGCGTTTTAAATAAATTATTTGGCGAGGGAAAATACATATGTAAAATCGCGCGATGTTGTCGCACACAAAGATCGAGAGTCGAGAGTGTTGACGAGACGAAAGTTTTTGCGCGCTAAATTACATAATCTCATGCGACCTGATACACACACACACACACGCACACATCGACGTGCTCATTTTCCAAATGGCGTGTAATGCGAGACCGGAATGCACGCGGGAAATGCCTTGAATTAACGTTTAATCCCGCGCTTCTTACTGCACTTCCCTTTAATTTACTGACTAAATAGCGTACGCAGGACCAGGGGGCTTGAGTGGCTTCTGAAATTGCAAGTTCACCGGGAATCCTTTAGAAGCGTACGTTATCCCTGCGGTTTCTCTCTCTCTCTTTCTCGATATATATATATATATATACATCTAAGAAGATTTTAGTAGAAATTTAATCTGGTCTGTGCGCAAACACAGGCAGACAGAGAGAGAGAGATACAAGGTTGAAAACGTCGCGTCGAAAATTAATAAACAGGAGAGATACACGTCTTCGCTGAGCGAACACGCGCGTTTTTTTATTAAATTCTCCTCGTTTACATCTCGAAATACCTAATTTAGATTTTATGAAAAGTCGCGCGATAAAATAAATCGATGTGTGATTTTTGCCTCTTCTTCTCTTTTGCTTTTCTCGTCACGGGTTTTAGCCACATTTCTCTCTCTTTTTTTTCTCTCTCTCTCCTCTCCTTCTGCGTCGTTGTGGAAAGCTTTTCGATTGCGCGTTGTGATGCAGATCGCGTGATAAATATTCGTTGAAAAATGTATTTTAACCTTCCCTTCAACACCCCCAAGCAGTCCTGGGGAAGAACTGCAAGGCCGTCAATACGACGATCTTGAATCCCCACGTTCACCTGCTCGGCGAGGACGCCGCTTGCATCGCGTACGTCAGGCTGACGCAGTACATGGACAAGTGAGTAAAAAAAAACCCAATTGCAAAAACCACGTGTAATTGTAACGAGATTTTTATTTTACAACATAGCGAGAGAAACACATTTTCTAACGAAAAAAAAAAACTTTTCAATATTTTAATCTCTGCGCTATATCCTGTAGTCACAAGCACGAGGAGTCCTTGGAGCTAATTGGCGCGTTTTCTTTACAGGCAAGGCGTAGCGCACACTCAGCAGAGCGAGGAGAGCCGCGTGTGGCACAAGAGAGACAACAAGTGGCAGAACGTGCATTTCCACAGAAGCGCGGTGACGGGCCCGTCGCCGTTCTCCTTCAAATAAATCGGGCCGAGAGGGGCTGTCCTGCTTGCCACTCTCGGGGCGGAGACACAAGCGCTCGTCATCCCCCTATAGGGCAAATGAATTAAACGAACGTTAGGAATTATGTAACGGAGCACACAACGTACCCGGGAATTCTCACACACTCACACGCATACATACACACACACACACACACGCACACAAGAGAAACGAAACACGAGGAGACGAAAGTTGCGAGGAGAACACACACAACGACGCGCTAACGCGGCGATTCGAGAGAGAGAAAACGCCGCGACCACCAGAAAAAACGGGGAACCAGAAGACATCACACGCATCATGTACACACGCATGTCTCATCTTGAACAAAAAACAAAAAAAAGTCTAGTGCTAAGCGCGACAAAAACCGAAACCCGCAAAGATGTATATGCCGTGGTGAGAGACCACCACCACCGACATGTATGTATTACTCGCTCCAGTACCTGCTCAGCGTACTTACTATCTTAACATACACTTTAACAAAAAAAAAAAAACAACGCGTGCACCGCGCCACGTGTGCCTCAGAGAAACCTCGACGTGGGAAATGACGACGCGCGCGCGACGAAAAACTAAAAAAAAAGAAATAAAGCGGGGGATCATCGGAAGCGCGTGTAAAATCGATCGGCCGACTCTCTCGTCGGGAGGGTCGATCGTTTCTCGACCGAGCACCGAGGGGAAGATGCGAGAGGCGGAACGGAACGCCCGGCTAACGAGATGGATCGCGCGACGGAGAGAGAGAGAGAGAGAGAGAGAAAGAGAGAGAGAGAGAGAGAAGGGAAAGGAAAAGAGAAAGATGTCTCGCTGCATCCGAGCATCGCCGTCAGGTTTACACACACCGCCCTCGCAAAACTAATTTCGCGAAATTGGAAGCGAGTTTGAACGTCGTTGAATACATATACATGTGTGTATGTGTGTGCGCACGCGTGTGTGTGTGTATACATATATATCGAGGAGAGACCGGAAGCGAGCAGAAGCCAGATAACGAAGCATCATTCTACAGAGTCGACAGAGCGAAAACTGCAATGCGCGACCGAAGTTAGTTTAATCAACGGAGTCGTGTAAGATAAATCGTCGCGGCCAATTGGCGGAGCAGATGCTGCGAGGAGGAGAGCGTCCAACGGACGAGGGGGGGGGAGGATATCGTGTCAGTATCTTTCGTTCAGACACCGCAGGTCGAAATCTAGAAGAGACCGGGAGTTCAGCGCGAGAGATGTCGGGACGAAGAAGAAGAGGACAAGATATCTGAGCCAGGGGACTTGGGAAGGGAAGTCGCAGAGGAAGTCGAGCGATGACGGGGGTCGACTCGGATCGATGCTGGGCATCGACGGGGTCAGCGGCGGTCGAGAGACAGAACGAGAGGAGGAGGAGGAGAAGAAGAAGGAAGAGGGTATTGAGGTTTCGACACGGAAGAGAAAACGGGGGGGTTGAGGGGTGGAAACAGAGGCGACGTGGTGTATAACGGACAGGCAGGGTGGAATCGCGGTCGAAAGCTCGTGGCGAGCGGAAACAGCGGCGCCGTCACGGCGCCCTCGTCGTGTTTACGTTGACGCAAACGCGTCCACCAGGACATTCCTCCGCGCGCGCGTTCCTTTCTTCGGCTTTCGCTCTCTCTCTCTTTCTCTCTCGCAAAACGCCCGTTTGCAAAGGGAGGAAAAAAAAACATATTCGGCGCGTATCCGCGGCGAGGTGCAGTATCTTGGACTCTGTTCCCGCCTGGCGGAACGAGGTTCATTCTGATGACGCGCGACGATAAAGTCACGCGGAATTCTCACGTGTCTTCTTCGCTTGACGATCGATCGAAATGAAAAGAAAGAAGAAGCGGGGCAGGAACAGAGCGAGACACGCGCGTCTCTCCAGGTTTACTTTTACCAAGACTTTACGAAGTTCTCGATAGAGTTTAGACGGCGTGGCGCTTCTTCGGTCTCGCGAATTGTCGAAATCCGCGGCGAATCATCGCGTCTCGCGAACTCTTGCTCGAGAAGAGGGAAATTGGAAAGAAAGTAGCGCGCGTTTAAGATAAACCGAACCAAAAAGAACACAGTCGCGCCGATAAACTTAATATATATATATATATATATATATATACTCTTCTCTCTCCGGGAGGAAACTCTGCATTTCTATCTAGCGGTGTGCTGACAAGAAAGTACTTCGAGCTTCGTATTTAACGTAGCGTAAGTTTGTAAAGCTTCGATTGAATTTCTACAATGCGAGATCATGCCGTCGCGTTTGGTGAAGCAGCAGCGTTCGACCACCACTTGCGAGGTAATAATTAACGACGCGAGATACTGAGCGAAAGAAAAACTAAATAAATAAAAATCCCTCACGATCGTTCCTTCCGCGAGTAGCGCAACCCAACTCTCTTGCTCTGCGACCACACAAGTAATAAATTCTAAGAAACTCGCTGAGACACGCGGTGGTTTGATTGATTGCATCTCGCTGCGGAAAGTATTCTTCTTCCTCGCACACACGCACACACACACACACTTACACTGCTAACGTGTGAACGAAGTTCGAGCCGCAAAACGATTCCTCTCGAAAGAGAGAAAAGGAGCGATACGTCGGTCAGCGCTGCCGCCGCCGCCGCCGCCCATCCTCGTGAGACAATCTGACGAGTGTAGCTGTCGCGTACACACGCAAAAAAGAAACATGCATATATTGCGAATTCAATTTCCGCCACCTTCTCTCCGCCTTGCCGTGCCTCGTAATTTCATTTTCTCGTCAGTCGCATCCCCGAGTGTGCACGTAGGTGTGAGAGCACGTTTAAAACGAGAAGAAACACCTTAGTAGACAGTCTTAGGAAGAAATTTGCGTAAGAAGAAAGTCCCGAAGACACGAAGCAAACACGGAAAAGCAATAAGAAAAAAAAAAAAACAAAACAAGGAAGAAGATTAATGATCCTGATGGAAAAAAAACCGACAGAAGACAATGATAATTCACGCTCTCTCTCTCTCTCTCTCTCTCTTTTTCCCTCTCTTTGCATTATTAATGTTAAATATACATATATATATATATGGGCATACATATTTATTGAATTATACTTGGAGAACCCTATAAGAGAAATGACGTGAAAATCCACGGAGACATGACGCAGACGTCGGTCGGTCGTGGCGCGCGACGACGACGCGAGGTGGGTGTTTGATTCACCGCGCGAGAAAAGAAGAAAAAAAGAGAGAATCACAGAGAACGAAAGATCTCTCTGTTTCTCTCTCTCTCTCTCTCTCTCTCTCTCTTTCTGGTGTTTTAAAAAAAATCGCGATAATTCAAACACACGTGTTTTGTGTCGAATTTACTTCATTAAAAAAAAAAATAAATAAATAAATAAATAATAATACGACGAATCTTTCTACACGTTCGTACATATATTCTCTATTTAATATTATTATTATTATCATTATTATTATTGCAACGCGTGATTTTTGATGCGAACGCGCGCTATATGGAGGAGAAACGAGAAAAGATAAAGAAAAAGGAGGAAGCGAAAGTCTCTCTCCCATCAGCGAGAAATCAGGAGGAACATTTTTTGCCACATCTTGTTATATATATAAATAAATATATATATATATATATATAAAGAAACTATACATATATATGTTACGATTATTGTACATGACTGCGAGCGCGTGCGCGTGCAGGAACGCGTCGAGAGGAGATCCGTGTTGTGTGGTTTATTCAAAACAAAATTGTTCATTAGATGTGTGCCAGGTTGCTCTCGCGTCACGTTCAAGTTTCCTATAATATTTGTTTTTTTTTTTTTTGTTTTTTGTTTTTTTCCGAAGCCGTGTCGCGTGAATGAGAATCCCCATCTCTCTCTCTCCCCACAAATGGATTGCGTATGTAATATTTTTGTTTTTCCTTCCGCATTCCGTGCGCGTTGTTCTTCCTCAGGAAAGATACCGAATTATCTCACAGCCCCGGGTTTGCGCCCCGTTATTTCCCCGTCGGAGAAGATAAGAAGAAGCGGAGAGAGAGAGAGAGAGAGAGAAAGAGAGTTCGTGCGATCGCACGCGCGCGCACGTCACCTACGGCGTATGTATATTGATACGAGAATTACGATTTAATATATTGCAGATATACTATATATATATATATAAATAAATAAATAAATATAAATATATAAATAAATATATATTATAAATATAAACATAAAAGAAAAAAAAACTACAAGAGATCAAGGGGATAGTTATTTCTACTACTCTATATAATTTGTCGCTTCTACGTGTGATTGTTGTATAAAAAAAAAATCCAGAAAAAAAAAAGAAACCAAGAGATTCATTGATTTATTATTATTGTTACTACACGATTATATCATTAACGTTAACGACTACTTATTACCTATACGATAAACTAGTTACTACTACTGTATTATTATTATTATTATCATCATCATCCATCATCATCATCATCATTATCATCGTCTCGTCGCTCGTTGTCGCGAGGGAGACAGAAAAATGAAACGGGGGTTGGAGGGAGGGAGGGAAAAAAGAACGAAACACACGGATTCCACGTTCTCTCGGTTCGCGTTTCCCGTCTGTCGAGAGATCGATCGAATCGTGCGGCAACAGCCCGGATTATTAACCCGGACACAATCGGGCGCGATCTCTCCTCGTTTTTTTTCTCCTCGTCGCGCGGAAACGAGCGCCGATCGCGACACACACACACACGCGTTCGAGTGGATTTAAAAAAAAAATTGGATTAAAAAAAAAAGTATAACATATATATATATATACGACCGTGTAACGATCTTTATTATAAACGTTTATAAATACGAGTTTACGGACGTTATAAAACAAAACCAAATCGATGGATCGAGTGGCTAAAAGTTGATATATTATATATATATATATATACACACACAAAACCCTTCATTTTTAGATTGTCTCTTCACGCCGATGAGAACAAATAAAATAAAAAAAAGTAAAGCACATGCCCGCGCACGCGGAGCGTCATTATTATCATTGTTACATTCTTATTATTATTCGTGTGTTAAAAATAGCTAATGCGAGGAGATTCTTCTCTAAAACGCGCGCGGAGAGGGGGGCGCGGCGCCGCGTCTCTCTCTCGTTGAAAGTCGTCGGCTCCGAGACACTCGAATTGATTATCGCGTGACTGAGCGATAAAACTTCTCACATTGTATCGAAGGGGATTGTATGCATGTCAGAAAAAAGAACTTCTTGCTTTCGTTTCATCCGAGAGAATTGCTTCCCCCTTCCCGGTCGAGTCACTCACTTCGCTCGACGAGTTTTTTCAGGATTTTGTTTTTTTCTGACACGGATACAACAACAAAAATAGCGAATATATTTAATTAACTCTAGAAGACTCTGTTTGTTCACATCTATTTTTTTATTTGTCAATCTTTTCTCTTTTTCAAAAAAAATTACATACGCGCGAAGTGTCATCCGGCGGGGTCTGCGAAATCGTTGGTTAACACACACACACACACATATACAAACACACATTACATCGCCACTCACTCACTCACTCACTCACTGATTACGTAGGGGTACATGGTGTAACAACTACAATATTGTAATTTATAGTCTCCGAATTTCTCACATTCCGTATATATTTACGGCGATTTTTCCACTCGTTTTCCATGTGTTGGCTCTCTCCCGCGGCACTGTAATAAATAAACCCCCTCCCCCCCAAAAAAAAATCTCTCTTTCTCCGCGTTTCCCGAGTGTGTTTGACGATTCTTCGCTGCCGATTTAAAAAAAAAAAAAAAACCAGAGATGTGTGCGGCAATCTCTAGAAAGCTTGTTTAATGTGTTCGACAAAAAAAAAAAAACCAACAATGTATCTCTCGTCGTTGTGACTTTTTCGTCATGGTTTGTATACTCGTCGTCTGGCGTGATGATGTGATTTGTGTAAACTCTATTATTACTCATTGTAACACACAACTTTTTTGTGCGAAGGCAGGTATCGAGGAGAGGACTCTCCACTCTCGACGATAAACAAAAAAAACAAAAAAAACAAAAAAAAAAAACAAAACGATATTACACGGACTCTCTCTCGCGATTATGTCATCATTACAAAACCAAAAAAAAAATATATATAAAAAAGTACCGTAGATTTAGTTTGTCACGCGTTCTCTACAACTACAAGGAAAAAAAAACAAAAAGCGATACACACACTACAAAAAAAAAAAAATTTTAAACGTAAGAATACATATAATATATATTGCTAACTCACATTTGTAAGTAAGCGTAAACTACGAGCATTAAAAGAAGAAGAAGAAGAAGAAGAAGAAGAAGAAGAAGAAGATCGGTTAGTTAAGGTGTGCCCGATGTGGAGCTGCGTATTACTATTTTCGTTAGAGATTTTTCCCGATTAAAAAAAACAAAAAAAAAACAAAAAAAAACTGTTTCCGCTAACTTTTGTACTATAGACGAACATATCTTTATACAAGAGACGTAATCGAGGTCCGTAGTAAAAGAAAAAAAGAAAAAAAAGAAACATTTAGCGCGATTGCGAAAAGAAAACGAAGCGCAGATTAAAATGGAAATAATAAAAAAAAAAAACAATTTCGCCGTGTCGCCCCTCGTCGTTATTATACAATTATATCGTGTAAATCTCGGTTTCGCATGGTATTCGATATATTTAACTTCCGATTCTCTCTGGCTTTGTTAAGATGTAATTTAAAAAAAAACGACAAAAAAACCAAAAAAAAGAAAAAAAAAAGAAAAAAAAAAGAAAACGAGAGATGAAAGATTAATATAAAGCTCCGATTATATTATTATATCCAAAGAGACTAAATTCGCGTTTTCTTCGTAATAATGTAAATTTTAGGAAAAACCACGTTCTCTTCGTAAGAATTAGCGATTTACGCGTATTAAAGAAAAAACATAATAATACTTGAGAGAGGTACATCGCACGTAAGAAACCAAAAAAAGAAAAGAAAAACGAGATTACTCGCAGAGTTTTAGGCGTTTCGAAGATTACGTACACCTCCGTGTATATTTGAACAAAAAAGTCGTTTTTCGCTCCGCTTCAGACTCTGATTTCTCATCGTTGCACGTTGCAAAAGACAAGACGGAAAGAAAGATACAAGAAGTTAAGAGAAGTGGTTATGCGTGTTTGCGCCCTACGATTTAAACAGAACACACGCGTGCGTCAGTGCGTGATATGTCAGTGCTTTGAGGTATAGATCGGTCTATTTCTCGGGAAGTGTAACGACGAGACGAAAAAAAAAAAAAAAAGGAAACCAAGAAGAAGAACAAAGATTGTCAATCAACTTGGACATCTTCCGATGCGCAAAGTATTTGTACCGCTCCTTCGTTTTGATAAGAACTTTTTTTTTTTTTTTACATACGAATGTGTGCTGTTCCGTCTTTGCTACCTTTGCGTTTGGAAAAAGACTGTTGCTGCAATCAATTCGACGTGTGTCTTTTTTTTTTTTTATTTATCTTTTGATTTTCTCGATTCGCGAGACAGATGAGACGCGTGTTTTTCACACACAGTTTCTCTCTCGAAATACAACGACTATACCTCGAAGAGTCTGAAAGTGACGTTCCTTCCGAACAATATGAACAATTGTAACGATAATTAATTCTTGATTATATAATATTAGTACATTTATTGTAATTATTATATATATTATCGCCATGGATTATATATTATTGTTACCAGAGTAGTATATGGGCCCCGTGGCCTCGCCACGCGCGGGGGGGAGGGGCCAAGGGGCTCATAAACCACCGCCCCTTTAGCCACATTGCTGTAACAACTCCAAACATAAAAATGTCATACATTAAAAATTTTCTCGCTCCTGTGTCTGTAATCCCCAAGTCCAAGTGCGAAAAAAAAGAGTTTGTAATTGAACCAAAAGAAAAATAATACGCTGTTTTCTCCGCTGCCTTTCTTACGAACTCGAGGAAGAACCGCGCGAAAATCTTTTATGCGCGCGAGATAGAATTTGTAAATCTCACAGTGTGTGTTAGGAAAATAAGAGAGAAGAAAAACAAATCCGGTGTAGGATGTGCGTGTGAAAATAGCGAGTTTTTATAATAGAGAGCACGCGCGAGAAGAGGAGGATATTACATTTTGAAATAAGTATTTTATCCGCACACTTTCTCTCTCTCTTTGGAAGCTTCACACGTCCGGCTGAGAGATCCGTCTTCTCGAGACGATCGTCGCACGTAAGAGTTTACGTCTTACTCGGTATGTAATAATCGATCCGAACGATCGATTCTGATGTGATATATTCGTCTTAGCTGCGAACTGTCAGTTTTAAATACTCGGTCGACTGTTTATTTATAAGTTTTATCTGTAATTTTCGCCAGGTTCGCGCGTTTACAATCGAAGAGATAAAAATCTTTGCAAAGTCTTAGACAAACATTTGATATTGAATCATTCTTTTTAGATCTAATAACGTCTCTATACTTTGATGCACGTTTATATTAGAATTTTAATGTTTTTTTTTTTTTAATTGAAAGATGCGCTACGTAGCGTGACTGGACCCGAAACCGATTGTACTCGGAGATTCAAATTCGGCCGGACGCGTGAGGCTTGGAAGCGAACATTTTTGCACTCGGATTCTCGGCGTTGCCTTTTCCCGGCCGTTTTTCCCGTCGTCACACACACGTAAGCGCTGCGTTTTACGCGCGAGAGAATCCCTTGCGGCGATCGAACAAGAATCGAAAAACGCGACCCTGCAACAAATGGCCGAATGTGAAAGTTTTTCCGAAATGGAAATTTATTCGACGAACCGCGTCGTTTTTTTCTATATTCCTCGACGGATCTCTGGAAAATCGACGACGACACGAAGGGAGAGAGGTCCTAGCTTTCTCTCTCTCTCTCTCTCTCTCTCTCCGTTCTCAGCGCGAGGGGAGAATGCGAAAATTTTCCAAGATCAATATTTGCTCACGAAAATGAGATTTCGCGCAGGAATTAAATTCCTTTCCTCGACCCTCTCTTCTGATCCGTCTGTTTTTTGCGGGGAAAAAAAACAATTCAGCTCGGGAAGCAACCCGAGCCGATATGTGTGTCGCGTTTTCTCGCCAAACGGGAGAGAAAAGAGATTTTTGAACGAAAGAGAATTATCGATTTTTCTCTCCCTCTCTCATCGGTACGTCTGATATGTAACGCTAAACTTCATTATTACAGACACTACTTGGATATAAGCGATTGATTACCATTTTTGTCCTATAATGTTCAGAGAAATAAAAGTGAAGGAGAAATATACATAATATATATATATATATAAATTAAATACACACGCACACACACACAATTTTCCACAAGTCAAACCACGTTCCGCGCGCCACGTCGATCCTCGATTCGATCTTTTCTTTTCGCATCTCTCGTAATTTTTGAAATTTACTCTCTCAAGGGATTTTTCAATTTTTAGTTTTCTCCGTGAGATTTGATACAAAATACATACTGTAAGACCAGTAGATTTTCATATATCGATTTTTTTCGAGCTTTGTAATCTTCGGATCTCCGTAGCGTTAGGGGAAAAAAAAACTACAGACGCGCGACTTCGTGATCAGACGCGCATCCTCGATCTTTTCTAGCCGTGTTCTCTTGCTACTACATATCCGCTAATCGTCAGCTGTTTCTTCCTCCGCTTGTTAGCGATTGATCCGGCAAACATTGGTAATAGAACACGAGGAACAATTTAAAGATTGTGCATGAGCAGATTTCCGTAAAATGTTTTTGTGTCATCAAATAAAATTGAAACCGGCGTTCAAAGTTTAGTAGAGAAATCGAAGATAGTCGTTGCTCGAGTTTTCGATGAACGAAGTTGATTGTCCGAAGTGTCGCCTCATTAAAAACTCGGACAATTGTGTAAAAAATGCGCGCGACCCTTTTGTGATGTGGATTAAACGCTTCTATTGCAATCGTTAGTTACAATTGCGGATATAATTTATATGCAAATTCTCTCGCAGTGTCCGTTATTTGCAATATACATGTGACATTACGAGTATTTAATATTAATTTTTATCATTACCGTTCACGATTGATTTTACTACAAACGCAGCATTCGCATTTTTGTTGTTAAATTTAAGTTTCTGTTGTCGAACGTGTGTGGTTTCTTCTCTCGTTTTTTCAGTTGGTTTTCCTCTTCTTTCCTTTCCTCTTCCCCACACATCGTCGGAGATCCGAGAGAGATGAAGAATTATACACAGTAAGTGTGTCATTATTCCATTCGTTTTTTTTTTTAAGCACAATATACAACAACTGCCATCGCGCGTAAACCTTACAAGAGACGTTTTTCACGCGGTAAAGAAAACAAACTCGACAATCCGACTCTTCGCCAGTTTTTATATTTTTCTACGAGAAACGCAAAAATTTGTTTTTCCGCCGGCGATGTAAGAGGTTTTTCGCGAAATTCTCGGTGGACGAAAAGGATCGGCATGATGAGAGATGTAAAATGACGATTTTGCGCGTTATTTTGTACAGTCTGTATTATATATATATATACCTTTTTATTATAAACAAACTCTTGTTCCGATAATACAGAGATTGTATAATCGATATCTCGGGATTCTTACATGTGTATATTGCTCAACTAACAATTGCTCGTGTGGTTAATCGCGCGTGCGATTACTTTTATCGTATTAAAAATTGCACAAGCGACGACGCCTACGTGTGAGGTAACAGATCAATCGACGCGTTTTGTCGCGATTTTCTAAAAAAAAAAAACAAAAAACCCTCCAAAACGTTTCCACGCGTCTCCCCAAGAGACGCGTTACCTCCCCAAGAGCGAATACAACTACCGATATTATATAATCCGCTTCGAAAACTCAAAGATCTGCACACAAGGCACGTATTACAATATTCGCCTCACGATAGAAATTTTCCGTCCGTCGTCGAGAGACGACGGACGGTTGCACGCACACGTATATGAGATCGACTTCTTCTCTTTTTTTTTTCTTCACAAATTAAAAACTATATCGACTGTAAGTGTGTTTGAGATATTTTTATTTGAGATATTTATTTTTCACACACACACACACACACGCACACGCTCGAATACAAAAAAAAACAACGACTGCAGGAACGAAGCGAGACCTGAAAAACGCAGAATGAAAAAAAAAAGAAAAACACTGTCTCGTTTGTTGAAAACACATTGTGTGTGTCCGAAAGAAAATAAATCTTTTTTGCGTGTTATTAAAAGCTAGATATTATGTACTTCCTTCTTCTCGATGAAACAAACCATTGCTTCGCAAAACCAAGAGAACTTTTATTTTAACTCTTCTGATATATCTATATATATATATATATATATATTTGCTATATATTAAGAGAACAGTCATTGAGATATTGTAATAATTAAAATAAATAATCAAATTTATATATGTGTGAGAGAGATTATGCGATTCAATCTCTGATTGCACAAATCGACAACAAACTCCCTCTCCTGTCGTCAACATACAAAAGTTCCCTCCTGTGTGTATCAAATCCTGAATAAAATTATTCATTTTTTTTTCGGATGAAATACGCACGCAAGCGGGAACAAAAAAGTTTATATTACCTCTCGTTAGAACTTCAAGACCTTTGAGACTAGCATGTATTATAATTTTGCACTGATTCTCACTTGAATAAAACGCAACTTTGAAGAAGAGGTGTGTAACACACACACACACACACACACGCGCGCTTATTGCAGGTGTCGTACATACATACAAGATTACATTAGATATGTACATAACAGAACTCTTTTTGTTTACGCTAAAACAATAACGAACGGTTTTGTAGAATTGCGTGTGGAACGACGACAGAAAAATACAAGACTCCGCGGTCTTTTTTTTTTTTCTTCTAGGAACAAATAGCTGCGCAAGGTCCGTGGAGAACGTCGTTATGTAAGCACATATGTAAGGTATATGTACAAATACGCGGTGAGACTACGTCACATCTCGGGTATTTCTATGTATCTACATTTGAAATTTTCTTCGGCTCGAACTAAATTTTTTTTATATTAACGTTAGCTCTTCGCGCGCGCGCGCACACGCGGCGATCGATATGTTCAACGTGTACGTTGACGATTTCGATCGTTCATCAAAGAGAAATTGTCGTATATTTATTATTATCATCATCATCATCATCATCACCACTTGCAGTATCGTCGCAGACGACTTAGCCACCCCGTAGTTCGCCGCTCTCGTCGCTGCTCCGTCTCCTGTTGCGACCTCGACCTACAAAACACAGAATCGACATAACGACTCGTGCGAAATTCTTCATCGCGCGCGGCGAATAAAAACACAAAACAGAGCAGCCAGCCGTTCTCTTATATTATGTATTTCAGTCACATTTTTATTTTTAACTGTTTTGACGTAAATGCAAGAAGAACAGAGACGAATATAAACACACTGAATATTTTAGTTTTCTCAAAAAAAAGAACAAAATATTAACAAGTAAAACTAATTATTCACTTTGTCCCCAATTTTTTTCTACTTAAAAAGCAATCGTGAAAAAAAATTATAAATATATATATATATATATAAATATATAATTTTGTATGCTATATAAATACAAGTATATAGACTAACCTAAGTGGCGTTGCTAAAATCCCATTTGTTGCATACAGTAAATACAACAAAATGTTAAAATTGAGTTTCGTATCTTTTCGTGAAAAATTTGTAAAAATTTTTGTTTTTGCACAAATGTAATTTTGAAAACAGATTGTCAAGTGATTGATTTGTCGAAAGTATATACATATCTGAAGAGCCAATTGGGTTTGTGTTTTATCAAAGCCTTTTATTTTTCTTATAATAATAAAATTACAATTTAGATCCCTGACTTTTGATATGACACATAAAACGTATATATATAGTTTTTGTTTTGTCTTCGCGTAATTTTGGTTACGCAACGAACACCTGTGTGTAAAAAATATCAAATCTTCGAATAATATATCGTACAATCTACTTAAGAACGTCAATGAATCTTATTAACAAACGGCAAATTAACAATTTCGGAATAAACTACGTCGTAAAAATAATAAAACAAAAAAATTTATAAAATAAAAAGCTCAACAAATTAGGGAAGTTTCTAAAATAAATAACGAAACTCTATCGGAACGAGTCGAGCAAGTTTTTTTTAGACACTTAGCGAAGACACATAAGAAAGACACTGAAAAAATTCACCAGTCAAATGTTGGTTTGCACCGTCGAAACGAAAGATGAACTTCTGTCAATTCAAGTGTTTGAACATATAGAAACGTAAAACTGTGCGAATTTTTTAAACACAAATCATCAAACTTGCAACAAAAAACTGAAACTACTCTCAGATAAAAAGCTCTCTACACCCAATGCAAACCGTGTCATGTAATACCTGTGGCAGAGACAATGGAAGACTCCGAAATCTTCGAGATCTTATTTAATCCTAATATAATATTGTGTTTTCTCTCTTCTTGTTCGCGTTAATATAAATAGAACTATCGTAAAAAGGAGAGATTTCTCTCTTGAGTGAATAACTACAATAAATTTTCACTACCTCTGCGTATCTGATTGAGACAAGCCAGCATTCTGATCATAAAAACCGCGGGTACGGTAATCGTGTCTTTGGTCTCTTCTAACATGACCGCGTTTCTCTTTTTCAGCTGAAAAAAAAAAGGGAAATATGAAGCATTTTGTCAGATGAGATCTTCTCGAGGAGAAAAAATCCATATTATATATTTTCTGCAAATCCTCAGAGCGATTGGATCCTTACGTCTTCGGCGAACTTCTCGTCGAAGTTTGGCTCGTCGTTGATCGGCGCCCACAGTTTCACGTCGTAGTCAATGCCGGACGTGGCCAGCATCGGCAGGTACGGATGCGGCTGCAGACAATTGACCACGTGCTGATCCGCTTCAAGCAGCATGCACAGTCTGGCGGTGTCTCTCTCCCATACGAACACGTGGCCGCAATCGCTGCCCGACATGACGAAATCGTCGCCCCAGAAATTCGCTTCCTTGATCATTGTCCTAAAGAAACTAGAGTCAAAAGTGCGGGGAAGGGCGAACGGTGAGAGATAATTTGGCGGCTTGATATCGGTACAGTCCGCCCAGTCCGTTCGGAGGCTTTTTCGGAGTTACTACGGGGTCAGTGACTTGGCTTCCGATCTTTCAGACGTTACACATCGTTATTATTTTTTGTTTATTTTATTTTCTTGATTAGAACTTGATTGAGAGAATTATCGTTTAGATATCGCAACAACCAAACTCGCCGAATAGATTTGGTGTCGTACTACTGTTTCTATAAACTATGTATTTAATCCACATCACAAGGGAACTTGTCTGGTTTCTAATCGGTTTCTTGATTTCGCAACAAATGCGTTGTGTTAATCTCTAGATAAACTACAGATAATGGGTTTCTTTTTTACGCAGTTTGTGCACCCACACACGAATTTAGAAGCGTACACATCGTGTCGCTTGTGATTAATAGTCGAGGAAACGAGGAGATGTTACGCAAAAAGACAGAGTGTGTGTTAAAAATAGATCATACCTGGCGTTCCTGTGGCCCATGTACTTCCGTTTAACACAGAGTTCCGTGAGATAGGTATCGTCGAACGTCTCGTGTCCTTGCGACGACCGAGCGCTGGCGATCGCCTCCTCTATCTCGGTCACCGGGTCCGAATTCAGGAGTCTGCAAACACACGAACTGTTGCTGAAGCAAATTCGTGGTACAAACGACAACAAATTTAAACAACGATCGAAACGACATTTCAACGGACCTTTCGCTCGGTTGAATGTCCTCGTCGTCGCTGTCGATGTACGCGGCTTCCTCTTCGGTTTCTGCAAAGACATGACGCGGTAAGAAAACCTACGAAGAGATCAAAGAACAAAGTCTTCCGACGTGACACTTACTTTCTCTGACGTCTCTGTAGCAGTGATGCTTACAATTGTTGCTCGGACCCGCGTCGAGAGTTTCGTCGCTGGTACTTCCAGACGGTCCTGTGAAATATAAATAGTAAAAAATACGTATTTCTCGGAGAAAGAATTTTTTTGAGAATTGCTGGGTTTTTTTTTTTTTACCTGGATGGTAACTGTCGCGGGTAACCTCATCGCCGACGCCTAGCGATATCGTAGCGCTGGTTGAGCTCTTGTCGGAATACGTTAAACTCACAGCAGGCTCACTGCCGTGTCTGCGCACACAATTCGACATGCGTAAATAAACAATCTTCGTATAAAATCATTAGTTTGAGGAACAGATTTTTTTTCATACCTTTCGAGGAAACCATCTCGCATCGTTGTTAACCTATCGTGAAGATTCTCCATCATATTCTCCTGTTTCTCAGCCATATTCGCGCACGAGGCTTCGACCTCGTTCGTGTTCTCGCTCCACGCGTTATTGTGCTCGCAGGTTCTGTCATGGCTGCTGCTGCTGCTAGATTCCGCGGCTTGAGCTTGATCAGTTTGACTAGATTCGGTTTCCATAGGAACATCGTCGTTCACATTCGCGGACGTGCTCGGTGATACTAATTGGTGATTATACTCCCGAGGTTCTTCGATCTCTCTCGTCTGGAGTCTGTCGGAGCTCGTCGTTTCGTACACGTTCGCATCTTCGGCTCTGCCCGGACTTGCGTCTCTATCACCGTCTAATTGTATTTGCAGTCTATTCGCGCATGACGCTTGTACTCTGTCATTTAACATTGCATTTCTCGGAGATTCGTTTTGCTCTGTGCTCGGTTCAACCGGTTCGTTGCTCCTTCCCGCGGCCGCCTCGGAATTGTTCTCGGCGGCTTGAACGCCCTCTTGCTCGATGACACCTTCCAAACTGTCCTCACCGCCGCCGCTCAGAGCGGCCCGGGTGGCCGGGTCGTTTAACATCCTGCTGAGCACCTCCGTCATTCTTTGCATCAGCGACGTGTGCAACACCGGTCTCGCCTGAGCGATTTCTAAGGCGAATAATATATCGCGATGTTACACTTCGTTCTGCAAAATATGAGACGCGCGGAGATGAGACCCAAGACGTACCTGTGCCGCTGCGACGCCCGCCTTCTCTTTCCGGACGCGCATCCGGTCCGGTGTCGGACCAGTCACCGCGGAGTCTCAGACGACGAACTGGCTGAGGCGATCTCAACGGGTGCTTCTTCCCTTTTCCCTTTCCCGTTGTCATGTCCTTTCGCAGTTGCATACTGCCTTGATCCTGAGTCAGTAGATTCAGAAGTCACTTCCCAGGAACATCTCGCCAGGAGAACGTAAATACTTTACCTTAATACTGAATAAGTAGAGATGATCGCTACTGTAGCTCACAAGAACGTCCTGCCCGTCCGGACTGTAACTCAACGACGTGATTCTGTAAGAATTGCCTTCGAATTCGGGAACGGTGAAGCTGCACAGCGGTCTAACTGAATTTCCCCCGTCTGTCCAACCTGAGGAACACGCGCATATTTTTGTAATCAACGTTGCTCTGCACCGTGACAGCACGGTTTATGCGCCGCAATGATTACCCGTAGCCGGTGTGCCGAGAGTTCTTCTGTCGAACGTTCGTACGGTGCTGTCCGAGCAGCCAATCGCTATCTGATGAGGCGACACGGGATTCACAGACAGTGCGGTCACAGCTCTTTGACACGGGATTAGCACGTCCTGTGTAAGAAGATTTTTACGAAAATGTTCGCGCAATGATAAAATAAAAAATAAAAATTTGCAATAAAATGAACAACGCGTAATCTTCAATATATAAAATATGCGGAAATGGTGCAACGAACAACGCTTGCCTCTCTACATCTTGCGGCGCTACATTTGTCCTTGACTCTGAGATCAAACCATCTTACGGTCCCGTCCTCGCCACAGCTAAGAAAACTATGCGGCTCGCCAGGTATTGTCGCTATTTCGTAAGTTGTGCCGGTGTGACAAGTAAATTGATTGTGAAACGTCTCCGTTCTTCTCATTAAATCTGTAAACGCAGTTAGGGTTTGACACGGAAGATATGCGATGAGATAATCGACTTAACTTTCTCGATAAAATTGTCTGATCTTTCTCCGGCCATTCAATTACTTGCCTGTGTACAAAATAATACCATCTCCGCTGCAAGAAACAATACGATGATCTCCGCTATTGGGCAAAAATTTGGCACTAAATATATTCGCTCTATGACTCGTTTTGTAATCTGTTAATACCTTGAATGGAAAAAATTAACGTATGAAACACATATATCCAGAGAATTCAAGTGTAACTTGTATAACTTATTTTTTACTTCTATATAGTACACACAAATTTGTTGTCTAATGAACTTTCCCATTGTTAATTAGAAATATAAATCTAAATTGACGGTGCTACACAGATGAAATAAAATTAGTCACGTGTAGACTGAGAGATTTACTGGTTTGGCAGTGGTAGCTGAACCTCTATCTATGCCAATGTTGGACCTTGACTACAATTACCAAAGGCATTTCCTCAAAAAAGTTTAATGCCAATGCAATTTGTATTTCCCCTCTTTTAGACTCAATGCTTCACTCAATTGAAGTTTGTATTATTTTTCACTGATTAAAGTTATACACACATTATACAACAAAAAGTATAAAATTTTTCTAACTATAGATATACTTTTTATTTTCAGTCTATTGTATATACAAAAATATTTTGGGCACATTGCTAGACATAATTAAACTCCTGGATGTACATTTTCCAAGGGTAAAATCAAAAATAATCTTGGCAGGCGCTTCTTTGACAGTGGCTATAAATAAATGTGAAGTTAAAGGAAGTCACTTCATCAACAAGCATGCCTCAATTACTGGCTATGTATATGGCGTGAAGCTAAGTTAAAATGCCACACATGTGCTACTTGGACTTTTACCAATAAAAGCTGCTTTGCATGTATATTAAGTATATTATCCCAGGTTATAGTTGCTAAAGAACACAAAGGCTCTTTGTCTCTTTTGTGTCTTGATTATCTATACGTATATAAAATAGATGTACCTCGTAATTATGTGCATTAGTTAGAACAAGATGTTGATCATCACTCCCGGATAATATCAGCTCTCCGCTGCTGTTCCAACAAATGGAATTCACACATCCATTGTGTACTTTCAATCTTTTCAGCAACGACATACGCTGTATCAGCTGTAAGCTGGCTGCAAAGTAAATTAACAATTTTTTCTTAAACAGAATAATTTGCAATTTAACTACAAATAAAATATCAATTTCTAGATTGAAACATTGTTCTCTATCAGTCTGTTCTCATACAGATTGAAGAAAGACAAACACACATAAAAATATCACATTGTTCCACATAACAAAGACAGTGCAATTGTTCAGAAACTATGTCATACAGGAGTCTGCATATTGAAGCAAGATGAAATCTCTCACCTTTGCTGCTGGAGTACAACTTCAGCCTCGTGCAGTCCTCGTAGGGCTGATAGTAAATGTCACGGAAGATGTTGGCGCGTGTCTTCCTCATGATTGCGAAACTTACAGCTGACCGAATCTCAACGGCACATAGATCTTTCTAAATTCGCGATCGCCGCACGTCACTCACGTAGCGCACGAAACCGTCGCAGCGAATTTGTGACAGATTTATCGTGTCCGCGTTCTTCTCGACGAGCTTTTCAGGAACTCCGCGGCGCGTAGTTACGCAGCAAAAATGCCATTGACGATGCGTCGCGACGACGTGACATGGCACACTCGGTTACTAAAAATAAATACGGCGAGAGATGTGCGGAGCGCTGAATATTCGCAAGACGCGAGTCCCACGATCCGTCAAGATGATCCGCCAACTACCACCGTTTTGTCAGATGGAAACAGCTGAGCGATCACTCGCTTCGCGCAGTGTCCAGCAATCTCGCGACGCTGCTGCCAAGGTATTGTTTACATGCGACAACTGGGCGGACATTGCATTGCTCCGTGATTTTTTCCCGCGACGGAAATTCAATTGGCCGTCGGATAGAGAACTCCCTGGGGAACTCCGTCTACCATCCCGCCAACATATACATCCCACTGTTGTGTTATCAATATCTCAATCATTGCCGCGAATACCGCACAACGACGTCTAAGTTAGGTCGTTGATGCCACGTTCAATCGAAAACCCCAAACACATCCAACTTGGAATAATCGTAGACTGCGTTCAGAAAACTCAACAATTCCACAACAGTTCACTTACCACTTGTGACAGGACGATTTCTCCTATCGCGGCTCCAAAAGTATGATCCAATCGAGTAATTACCAGTGAATTGTTATATATTAATAATTTAAAGTAAATTATACTAATTTATACTAAATTGTAATAATATGTAAAACCGTGTGAATGTACGTGTGTTGTATTTTTTAACCACACCAGATGCAGTAATTACCATTACTGCATCTGACAGTCCGCAGTCTGTGCAAAGTGGGACGGAAAAATATGCACACTATTCTATTTTCTGCTGAATATAAAAGTAAAATTATGTAAAAACTGCTCGTAGTTCTTATTTCTAATACCTTCTATCTACTTCTTAGAACTTTCTAATTCCAGGAAAAAGTATCAGGAGAACGAAAAATCTTTGTGCCACCTCCTCGCCGGTTATGTTCTCCTGATACAATTTTCAAATTTCCAAGAAATCCCGGCGAATTCCAGGAAAAAATATCAGGAGCACGAAAAATCTCTGTGCCACCTCCTCGCCGGTTATGTTCTCCTAATACAAATTTTCAAAGAATCTTGAAAAATCCCGACAAATTTCAGGAAAAAGTATCAGGAAAACATAACTAGCAAGGAAGTGGCACAAAGTTTCAAGTGGGCGGGGTTTTCTTGGAATCGATTATTAATTCTTGGAATTCTCGGAATTGCTCCGCCCACTCGAGTATCCGTGCTACCTCTTTGCTAGTTATGTTCTCCTGATACAATTTTTCAAAAATTTCAGAAAAATCTTGACAAATTTCGGGAAAAAGTATCAGGAGAACATAACTAGCGAGGAAGTGGCACAAAGTTTCAAGTGGGCGGGGTTTTCTTGGAATCGATTATTACTTCTTGGAATCGATTATTAATTCTTGGAAATCTCAAAATTGCTCCGCTCACTCGGGTCTCCGTGCCACCTCTTTCCCGATTATGTTCTCCTGATACTTTTTCGATAATTTTCGCAATCTTTTTGGGAAATTTTAGGATTTTAAGCGGATTAAAGGGGGTAATAGAAATAACAACTACAAATAACGTTTAACGTAACGTTTGTCTTTGTTAATCAGAAAATACATTATTTTATAGAATTATAAAAATGTGTGCATATTTTCCCGTCCCACTTTGACACAGACTGCGGACTGTCAGATGCAGTAATGATTACTGCTTCTGGTGTGGTTAAAAAATAGCACACGTTTGAACGAGTAAAGCCAGCGGCAAACAATGCCTTTTGTTTGAATTGCGTGCGAGCATTATGGCGATTTGACAACCCTTTGATTTTCAAATCACGATTGGTCAATTTCGACGCTCGCGAGCAAAGAAGCGAGCGTGTGTCGCTGGCTTAAAGCTTATGTCACACTACGGATTGAGATTGAGATTGGATTGCAATTTGGCCAATCAGAGCAAAGATCAGTAAACTTAGGATTGGTTTTCTTTCTTCTGATTGGTCAAATTTCAATCTAATCTCAATCTCAATCCGTAGTGTGACATAGGCTTAAGATTTGTTATAGGGATATTATACATTCGAACAGTTGTCGGCACTGAGCGATCGCAACGCTTCGTTGTTACTCTTCCACGAAAGACCGCGAAACACGTTTCGCACCCATTGCGACAGAGACATGCGTCCGGGTGTTCCGCTGTTAGCTATTTGATACATCCGATATCTTTGTAAATCCATTGTGTCAGTTCGTACAGACGCGAAATATGCCTAAGGTAAACACGATACTTAATTATTTCACATCTCCGAAGTCTGTTAAAAAGCCGGAGACCAAAAAGGAACAGAGGGAAAAGTCGCAGACTCCCAAGAGGGAAAAGTCGCAGACTCCCAAGAGAGAAAAGTCGCAGACACCCAAGAGGAGAAAAGGAAACAAAGGTTTGTTCTTCGTAAGATAAATTTCGAATGGGAAAGTGTTGATTGCGAGAGACAACACGTATCGAGATAAAATGCGTTATTGTTGCCTCGTACGTTGTTGTTTTTCTCGACTATTTATTTTTACATATACGTACGCATGTAAAATACTAATATAATTTATAATTAAATGCTAATGTAATTTATCATTTGATTCCGAAATATATACACTTTGTGTATTGAGATTGTCACATTCTTGTGATTGCTACTATTTTTATACACTTGTGTATAGAACTTGATAAAAGTACAGAGAAGGAAAATCGAATTTCTGATGATGCAAAAAAGCGATTACTCAAAGAAGATGAAAATAATGAGGAGGATGATGAGCCTGTAAAGCCTATTAAGAGAAGACGTCTTATTATTCCTGATGATGACTCCGGTGAAGATTCAGGAGATGATTTTAAGCCAGGTTTGTAGATCACACAAGCACATGACACAGGATGTGAAGTCTTGGATTAAAATGATTGTACGAGAAATAAAATCGTTTTGGGTGTGAAATATTTTATGTTACAGAATCCGAGTCTGAAGACTCTGACTCGGTTTCAGAAGGGGATTCAGAACACGAACCTTCTACTGGAACAGAAGAAGAAACACCAGAGGTAGACAAAAATATATTCCAAGTTACTGTAAAATGTTTTATTACAAAAGGAAGGAGGGAACGTTGCGTTTAATATATAAATATTCTTGTAGAAAAAAAGGAAGACATCTAATGTCAGAGCCAAGCCAGGACAATCGAAACGTTCGTTTAATACAAAAGCAGTAAGAGCAGAATCTTCAATTACAAACTGCTTTTACATTTTTCTTTTTTTATCTTCACTTGGTCGTTTCTTATAGAACAAAAAGGAATCGAAGCAGCCTGTACAAATGCAAAGTCAAACTGTGAGCAATGGACTTCCTGCCGCGCAGACTTGGCCTCACTTGAAGTACGACTTTTTGCAACCGGACAAAATAAGGGACAAGCAAAGGAGAACGCCGAAGGATCCGGATTACGATCCCAAGACAGTTTTTGTGCCCACCGACTTCTTAAACAATCAAACTCCTGTGAGAATTTTGCCGTTATTTTACGCTCTTGTGTGTCAGGTCACTTTGTTGTAACTGTGAAATTTATCTAGGCAATGAGGCAGTGGTGGGATTTGAAGAGCAATCGTTTCGATTGCGTGCTTTTTTTCAAAGTCGGCAAGTTCTACGAGCTGTATCACATGGATGCGGTTGTCGGTGTCAACGAGCTCAGTCTGACATACATGCGAGTAAGTATTCCCGTAAGAAGCATGTGAAAGCCCGTTCTTGGAAAAATTCATTTCTCGCAACATCGAATGTTAAAGGGCGAGTTCGCGCATTCCGGATTTCCCGAGATCGGTTACGGTCGTTATTCGGCGAGTCTCATAGAAAGAGGATACAAGGTCGCGCGAGTCGAGCAAACGGAGACCCCGGACATGATGTCAGTGCGTTGCAATAAAAGTATGTGTGAGAAGTTTTACGCGGCAATACATTCTTTTGTATAAGTAGCACGTGAACGAATTCACGGAAAACGGCGAACATGTTTCTTGCAGTACCGAAGCCGACGAAATTCGACAAAGTCGTGAAGCGAGAAATCTGTCAGGTCAGCACCAGAGGCACCAGGGTGTACACTCCGCTGGACGTGGAAGCGTCCACGCCCAACTCCAATTACCTGCTGTCACTGGTGGAAAAATGCAATCCCGGCTCGACCATCAGTTCCTTCGGAGTTTGCTTCATAGACACGACGATTGGCGAATTTTATCTCGGCCAGTTCGACGACGACCGTTGCAACTCGCGACTGTTGACTCTGCTGGCTCATTATCCGCCAATTCACGTACGCTGATATCTACTCATCATCGTCATCTGTGTCTCGCGGACACCCAATATTCACTGCTCTATTTATTTTACAGATTATATACGAACGTGGTAATCTGTCGCAAAAAACGATGCAGCTGATAAACGGTTCTCTGCCAGCGGCGATGAAAGAGCCGTTGCAGCGCGAAACTCAGTTCTGGTCCGCTACGACAGTGTTAAAAGTTGGTACAGATAATATTCTAGCGTGTCGCAAGTTATTTACGCGTGTGGTTAATTAAAATCTTTTCTTTCAAGAAACTTCACGAAGGGGACTATTTCAAGAAAGAGAAGGACTCCAGCTTTTCATGGCCCGAAGGCCTGAAACCGTATCTCAATGAAGGTACGAAATTCGCACAAGGACTATTTCTTTTTTTTTTAAATTGTAATTGTTTTATTTGTTATTTTTATTCGCGTTCAGGAGACAGCTTGGGTTTGACGCCAGGTGACAACAAGGAACTAGCGGTGCACGCGCTAGGGGGATGCGTGTACACGCTGAAGGAGTTCCTGCTCGATCAGCAACTGCTGGCGCAGGGCTGCTTCAACACTTACATCCCGTCGGATTTCTCGGCGAACAGTCGCGCGGGTCTCAATTACGCGAACACTATGGTAATAGACGCTGTCACGATAAAAAATCTGAGGATTTTCGGAGAAGGTTCGCTCAACAGCGTGATCGATCGTTGCTGCACCGCGTTCGGTAAAAGGTGGGTCGCGAAATATCTCGCACGCTGTGGTTCCTCTTCCACGTCGCTCTTCGTTACGTTGACCAGGCGTGTGTCTCATCTATTATAGATTGCTGCGCGAATGGATCTGCAGGCCGTCCTGCCGCAAAGCCGTTATAATGGAGCGTCAGGAAGCCGTGCAAGAGCTGCTGGATCAGATCGACGTGATGCAATCGGCTCGCGCGATTCTGTCGACTCTGCCGGATCTTGAGAGATTGTTGAGCAAGTACGTCACAACTGTTAGAAATAATAATATCGCACGGAATCGTCATTGGATGCGCGTTTCTATTGTTTCGACAGAATTCACGCTCAGGGAAACGCAGCTAGAATGAAAAATCATCCCGACGGCAGAGCCATAATGTTCGAAGGACCGACGTACTCGAAGAGAGTAATTTTGGACTTCACCACAACGCTCGCTAAATTCGAGGAAGTCCTGAAATTCGTCGAACTGTTCGACAGTATGTTTGACGTTTGTTTGTTTGTTTTATTTTCACGTAATTTGCGCGCGGTTGTTTTAGCAGCAGTCGTTCTTTGCAGATTTCCGAAGTAACTTGATCAGTCGCTGTACCCAATACGAGCCGGACGGTGATTTCCCTCAATTGAGAGAAACATTGGATTACTTCAAGGTAACGCTTTCTCTTCCATCTTTCTTCCAACTGCTCATTTTTCTTTCTCACGTCCGCGCCTCGTAACAAAAATTCCACAGACCGCGTTCGATCACGAAGAGGCGAAAAAGCAGGGTTGCATTGTTCCGAAGAGGGGAGTGGACGCCGAATACGACTCGGTGCTCGTCGAGCTCGACGAGAACAAACGAGATCTAGACAAGTACTTGGAAAAGCAGAGGCAGCACTTCGGCGTGAAAATATCGTTTTACGGATCGGACAGGAAACGCTATCAGATCGAGGTTCCCGAGTCGCAGGTCAAGAAGGTCGGTCCCGGGTACGAGTTGCAGTCACAGAGGAAAGGATTCAAACGTTATTACACCGCAGAAGCAAAGGCAAGAATATAAGTTTGAAAAAATCTTTATATAATTTTTTTCCCAAGTGCCTTGATCAACGCGTTGACGATCGAGACCGCCGTGTTGATTTCCGTTGCAGGAACTTTTGGCGAGACAAATGAACGCGGAAGAGCACAGAGACAAAGTGCTGAAGGATCTGAACAGGAGGATATTCGCGCAGTTCAGCGAGAAGTACGATATGTGGCACACGGCCGTTTACAAATTGGCCACCATGGACGTGCTCATCTCTCTCGCGGATTACGCGCAAACCGGTGATATGTGTCTACCGGAGATTCTCGACGGATCGGACGGCGAGGTAACGGTATCCCCCGTGCCAGATGTCGATGATTATCCTTAATTCGTCGCAAATGCGCGACAATACACGCAGACTTGTTTGGTGTTCGTTTAGATTTTCCTCGAGATAAGAGACGGAAAGCATCCCTGCATCACGTCCGACAGCTTCATACCGAACGACACTCTGTTGGCGACCGGCGGCAACGCGTCCTTCATGATTCTCACCGGACCGAACATGGGTGGCAAGTCGACTCTCATGCGTCAAGCGGGCTTGATCACAATCATGGCGCAGATAGTAAGTTTTTGCCGAGGAAAAAACTCTCTGAGCGAGCGGAGAGACTTTAACGATCGGTTATTGCGCGTAAAAATTTGAATTTAATTTCCTTGCGCAACTAGGGCAGTTACGTACCGGCCAGCTCGTGCCGCCTCACGCTGGTGGACCGTATTTTCACGCGACTGGGCGCGAACGACGATATTCTCGCCGGCCAGAGCACGTTCTTGGTGGAGCTGAGCGAGACCGCCGCGATATTGCAACACGCCACGCCTTACTCGCTCGTTCTTCTCGACGAGTTGGGTAAGAATAGTTTCATATTTTACTAGTTGTCGATCTGACTTTAATCTCAGACGCTAGATCGATCGGGAAAATTTATATTTCACTTATCGCAGGACGCGGCACGTCAACCTACGACGGCACGGCGATTGCGGCCTCGGTCGTCGACGCGTTGACCAAGCTCAAATGTCGCACTTTATTCTCGACACACTATCATTCTCTGGTCGAGGATTACAAGACCAATAAAGAGGTCACGTTGGCGCATATGGTGAGAGAGAGAGAAAAAATTGTTCACATCTGCGCGATATGAATTTTTTCTTCGGTTTGTATGAAAAAACGACGTGTGCGTTTATTTTTTAGGCCTGCATGGTGGAAACGGAGGAGGAGGAGGAAGTGTCGCAGGAAACGGTGACGTTTTTGTACAAACTCAGCGAGGGAGCTTGTCCGAAATCTTACGGATTCAATGCCGCCCGGCTTGCGGGAGTGCCGTCTGTTATAACAAAGAGAGCGCACGAGATAGCCAGCAGAATGGAGCGGGAGACCAATCACAAGCACATCTTCGTTGCTCTTTGCAAAGCCAACGGTGCCAAGATAAGAGATCTCATTGCCGCTATTTAATATTGCGTCATCACATTTATTATTGATTACACAAACAAGCACCGTTTGCTCTTAACACTCGTGGCATTATATATTCTTGAAAAACTTGAAGAATTATTCTATAATTTAAACAATTCTAAAAACTCGCAAATAGCATATAAAAATATTTAACACTTAAGTTTTTGAAATAACGTACGAATGTTAACTTCAAAATTTCATAGATACGTGCGTTCCAAGTTACTCCTTTTTTAAACCGCATTATTAATTTGTAAAATAATATTAATTTATATCGTCAAGTGCTCGTTCGATCTGGAAATTCGAATAACATGTTACATTATCGTACGTAGAAAACTAAGGTAAGTCATAATAATGATTGTTTTTCTACCGACTGTAATACACATCGATGGATACACATATACGTACCTGCGCTTCGTTTCCGATCTGTATATCGAAGGAGTTTTTATTTTGATATATTAAAAACACAAGCCATGTGTGAAAAAAAAGAAAACCACCTTTACATCCCGATCTCTTACACATCACATCCGTCTGTCTCGGCGAGAGAGGATCGAGTAACAAAAACCGTCAGCTTGCTTATAAAATTTTATTAATCATTTGCCAGAGTACAAAAAAGGCTACCTTACTGATGGATACGATGCATAAGTGTGTGTTACACAAACAACTTAATTTTAACTCACACCAAAACGACCGCGTAAGAGAGAATCGTTAGAGCAGAGCAAGGAAAAAAAGAAAACGATACATGTGTGCACGGCTCTTTGCTGTGAAAATAAATACATTCGATTGCGCGCTGCTACATAAGAAAGCGAAGAGGGGAAGCGACGACAAATGCGTGTTTTTACGCGCACGACGAAAAATCTTTCACCCTCTCGTCGTGCGCAGTCCCCGCCGCGCGCGTCGCCCGTGTTAAGAAACAAGAGATAAGTATACAATACCGATAATATAAATAGATAAATAATAATAGCTTTTCACGCATGAATCGAGAAATATACACACGATGACCCTTCCTTCGACTTGGTTTTTTTTTCTTTCTTTCGAGAAGCTCTTCCGCGGCGAGAGCGCTCGCGGTTGTTGCAAGCGAGCGGTCGAACGTTGCGCGTTCGTTTTTTTTTCCTTCCGTCGTCGACGAAGTGTCGCGCGTAATACTCGCGAGCAAAATTAGGCGGGGGAAAGAAGTTGTTTTTTTCTTTTATATTTCACACACACACACACACGCACACCTCTCGGCCGCGCGACCTCTTTTCTCACACATCGTGCGACGATCAAAAATCAAGCGATTGTAAGAAGGCACGGAGATTAAGAAAGCACTTGACTTGGTTTAATGGGTTACACATGATATATTTTTATTCTTCGAAATAACATGTTCCTACTTCTAATGTACAAGTTCCGAAGTCCTTTCGCAATTTGTTTTTTTTTTCATCGCGCTCCTAATTTCAGTCCATCCTTCTCATGTGTTTATTATTTTATTTGTGGTTTTTTTGTTTTCGTTATTTATTTATTTTTCTTATACGAATTTTTGCCCACTTTCCAGTTCTATCACGAGACTCGACTTGATACACTCTATGCTCCAAGAGGTGTTGATTATCCGATTAATTGATTATCCTTACGTGTATATTACCTGTCTCGACGTATCTCCCGTCGTGTGGCAAGGGATTATCAGGGGTTTGTTTTTTTTTCTCCTCTCTTCTCGCTCCTACTCGACGCCGCGCTACATCGCGATCCTACGATTCTACGATCTCTCGGTACTTCTTCTGTGTCCTATGTATGTGTGTGTGTACGTGTACGTGTGTGTTTTGTATTTCACTGCCCTTCACTTCCCACCAAGGTGGCAGAGCAGAGCAGCTCAGCTCCTCCGTATATCAGAGAGACGTGTAATTTTCCCAATTAAGATGATTTTACAGGATCACGGCAATACGTCGGAAACGAGCAAAAACGTCGCGATCGCGAGGATTGATCTCTTCTCATCGCTGTCATCCGCGATCGAGAAGAGATCGAATGGGGGGAGTCGTGCGAATGAATTAAAGCTCTCTCTCTTTTTCTTAATTATCGAAGCGGATTTCTCTCCGAGAAACGCGAATATCGAAGCAAACATTTAAATTAGAAACGCGACATCGTCTTTCGACAGAGAGAAAAGAAATAAAAAAAAAAAAAAACATTGTTGAAAACTCGTTCCACACAAACTCGTCCGTATTTAAATTATTCTCCTCGCGGCGTCCGTCCGCGTTTCCTCGATAAAATAAATGCTTTCATTTTCTCATTCCCGCGAGAGAGCTCCCTCCGAGGAGAAGCTTCCCCGATTTATTCGCGAGTCGTCCCGCTGGCCGATAGGAAATCGCGCGCTTCCCCAAGTTGATTTATGACTCGCGAATCGTTTCGCCGACCACAACAGCTCGGAAGAGGCGCGCTTTACGCGCGATGATCGCCTTAACTACCTCTATACAGTTACGCGATAAGGTCCGTGGTGGAGTTGCTAATTGAAGGACCGGTAATTCACGCTCGGAGGAACACCCGGTTTGTTCTCTTGCGCGCGCATCAACTTGGACAACAGACATTTTTATAACACAACTCGCTCGTTAACGGCGAAACGAAAAACCAAAAATCAAAAGATCTCTCTCGCGAATAACCCGGGGTAGGATTCAGAAAGAGAGTCCGGAAGAGAATTTGAATCCATCTCGAATCTGAGAACGACGCGACGTTTCTCTGCTCGTTTCCGCGCTGCGGGGATTTTTCTTTCTTTCGTGGGAGATAGACGATTGTATTATTATTTATTATTATTTTACTTTTTTTTTGTTCGCTCTCATTAACTCTTTCAGCCCTCCGTTTCTCCGAAAGAAGAAAAAAGTAACTAATTTTTTTTTTTTACCGCTAAACACGTGTTTCGAGATGAAGGCCCCGCTAGTTCGAGGCCCGTCGCAAATTATTAAGAAACGCAAAGACGTTGTTTACTCTTGTTCATATATTTGTCTATGTATTTTTCGTCGAATTGATACAAAGCAAAAAAATAAAAACGTTAATCTATCAAAGCCCGTTCTTGTTGTGCACTTTCGCGCGGTATATTTTGTCGGGAGAGGGATTCTATGTAGAAAGATTCATAGAAAAGAGTCGTTTTCCGATTGTCGTTGCCACGGAATACGGTGAAGGATAAAGTGGATTTTCGCTCTGACATTTTTTTTTTTTTTTTTCTAAAGTCCTACGGGAATTACACACGGGCTTTGTAATCGGGTTAAGAGTTACGGGGCCGAAAGGATTAATCAGAGTGTTCTTCTCCACTCCCTTCGGGAGGAGGGGAAGAACCGACCGAGCGACCGGATGGGGATGGTCGCTCTTTACCAGAGTCCGGATGAGTAGCCACCGGGTGGGACGCGTGTGCGCGTCGGCGGCTTCGCCATCGGCGACGTGTCGTTCGACTTATCGCCGCTGCTGCTGCTGGAATTCGAGCTGGCGATTCCGTTCTGCACGACCGGTCCGTTCTTCTGCGCCTCGGACGCGTAGCCAGTTCCGGTTACCGGATTGCCATCTGCGGGAAAAAGCAAATTTTTTTGTTTCCGTTAGCTCCACAGTTGTTGTCGCGAACAAACGAAATCCCCGATGAGCGTTCGAACTTTTTCTAACGTCCGAGCGAGGGGGGGCGGGCGTCTCGAGTTTCCTCAAGACAAATCGGAAACTAAATGTAATTGCTACCGTGACAAATTATCTCTGACCGAGGCGACAACACAAATGTGCTTTACGTGTTACGTCTAAATCAATCAGACCTCTAAAGTCGACGTCTAAGTTCTGCAGATGATAAAAAATTTCACTGAATATTTTGATTACTTCCACAATGGCAAGAAAATATAATAGTTTTTCTTCTAGATTTTGAAAAAATCAGAAAAAGGAGATTTTTATTCCCAGACAGGATATTATTCTGATGATCAAGAAATCGAAAAGTACAGCGGACCGAGCTACATCTCAGTTTCTACATTGTCGAACACGCGAGCATGCAAGTGATTCAGAGCGTAGGAACTCTCGGGATTTCGATCGGTCTCCCTTTCGGCACGCGCACTACAATAGAATCTTGTGAAGTCACTGTGGACCCAATTTCAAAAGAACAAACATTCTTTTTCGTGCGGAATGTTGCAAAATGTATTAGATCGATGCAAAAAAAAAACAAAGTAATTGCGGTAAAAATCGCAATTTTTTACACCAATCTAACAAGATTTTTAATAGATATATTCCGCAGAGAAGATTTATTTTTAATGATTTTGAGTGTAGATAGTAATATTGCAAAGTCAATTTCATCCTTACGTTCCTACACGTCCGACACATTGACAGAGATTGAGACCCCCGTCGCACATGCTTATTGTCGTCTATATTCACACAATACTACTTAATAACACTCAACAGTCTTAACACACTTAATTGACCGCCTGAATCTGTTACCGGTTGCGCGCAAGCCGATTAATAGGCTTCCGGTCGTTCAAGCGTCAACACTGGAGAAAAAACACGTGTTTGAACTCTCAATTGATGACAAATAACTGTCGTCTTGTTGAACAATTTTATTATAACCAAGTTAAAAGGTCGACACGAGCCAACACGCCGGATGCGCAATTCAGTTTTCGAATTAAATTTAATTTCCACGTGTACTAATTACACGTTTAAGGGAAGTGAATAAATTGTATACAAAAATATAAATTTAAACAATGTGCCATAAAAAATATTTTAACGAATTAACGAAGAATCGTTGTTGGTTTTTTTTTTGTTTTTGTTTTTATATTTCATTTCGAGCCTTCAAATTGTTGTTTCGTTATGACAGTCTCAGTTACATCGATTGAGAGCTCACCTCCAAGGAAAAAGGAGGAGAAAGGAACAGCTTATAAAAAAGGCAATTTAAAACGCAATAATTCCAATCGCAGTTTCGTGAAGCCAAATCGAAATCTATCGGGGCTCTCTTTTGCGAGAGCCTGATTGACACCTGAAATAAAACTACGAAGAGACAGACACGCGCACACACAATCTCTATGCACACAGGTATCATTTACCCTATTATAAACGCTATAGAAGAACTTACCGTAAGCATTATACACACATGAATGCCGTGAACGTGAGGCGATGGATGGATCAAAGACTCGCTTTAAAACGTCGTCAATCACGTCCGATTGTGGCGTTGCAAAAAAAAAAAAAAAATTTCTTCGACGCACACAAGCGAGTCTTCGTCAATATATACTCGAGAATTCGAATGAGGGGAGAGATTATTTCGAAGTGACGCGCGCGAATTGTAATGCGATAATGAATGGGAGAGAAAATGAACTAAACATTAATTTGTTGTCGACGACAAAAGAGCATTTTTCTCTCTCGTCTTCCTTTCGATCTCTCTTCGTCTCTTTCAAACGGCGCGAAAATAAAAATAAAAAAAATGAAAATGCTAAAACAATTTGTTTCTTTCCGCATAAATATTTATTAATTTTGTGCGCGTGTGTGCGCGTATACGCTTATTATTTCTATAATTAAGAATCTCCTCTCTTTCTCCGAGGCGATTCGCCCCAGTTGCATCAGTTGCTGCAGATAATAAGCACACGCGTATTATTATTACATCTTATACAATTAGCGCGCGAGCGCTTTATTAGCGGAAGTATTCAATTATATAAATTCCGCGATTCGAAACGGCAGAACTGGCGATAATTAATCTTCCAGTTTTTTTTTTTTTTTTTTTTTTTTTTT